>VYZQ01016300.1:18511-55906 GCA_013400655.1 Mystacornis crossleyi | reverse complement strand
AATCAGCTCTGCCTAGAGAAAAAGCTTTTTCATCTTACTGTTTGTGAATTTATTGAATTTTTGTGTTTCTCTAGGTTCTCACTCATAAGATTTGTCCGTTTGTCTTGTGATTTATTAATACTGATATCTCTCTTCAAGAGATATGGATCTCTTGAATATAGAGATGAATGACATTTATATCACCTAAAGAATTACAATATAGGGCATTAAATAGAAAACTGGGTTTTTTCCCTCTGCAGTCTACTTCTCTGTGTGTACTACCTCTTGTAGCTATGCAGGTTTTCTCACTGACGAGCAAATTATGTATGAATGAGTATTCATTTCTTAAAATCTCAGCTATGAGAATTACTGCTTTTCACACCTGTTCCAGAGGTTAGTTGTTCCGGAGTAGATATTTTGAATATTTTTGACTCTGAAATTCTACATGTAAGAAGCACAGGGTTAATTCCCATTCACTTCCCTCCTGGTTGCCATCCGGCCTTTCCGGGGTGTAAACTCTTCCTGCAGTTACCTGCAGATCCCACTAGATGGAAATCGACTTCACATGATGTGCAGAGAAAGCCCTTGGGGAGCAGCAGAGCTGCTGAAACACCAGTTTCACAGTTCCTACTGGGTTTTGAACTGCAAAATCGTGAGTTCACAAGTCAGGGCTTACGTGCTCCTTGTTCCCACAGGGCCACACCATTCCTGTCGACAAACTGTGCCAACTGCGCCAAATGAAGGCACATCCATGTTTGCATGGGGAGGAAAAACAAAGGGACTTGGCAGAGCGGGTTTCAGCACATCTTGGCGGAAAGCTGCGGGGTACGTGCTCTAGCAAAAGAAACAGGCACACAGGTAGCACTCCCAGTGCTGCTGCGGGGATGTGCTTTTACACTGCGGCTGTGAGTGGCACTGCATACAGAAAGTGCAGGCAACCTTTTTCAGGGGCCACTACCCATCATAGCAAACCTGCATCTGTGGCAGGCAGTGAGGAGCAGAAAAGAGCAGAAGAGGCCAGCTTTACTCTCCAATCCCACATGAGAGACCGTTCCTGCCCTCAGCAGGGTGAGGGGGCTCAGGACACTGACCCCCCTCCCTGCAAGCCCCCGTGAACCTGGTCCTGTGGCTGCTCTGCGAGCTGTGCTGGGCACACACGATAACCTCAGACCCAGCATCAGCATGGGCAAGTCTGCACTACAACCAAGACAGGAGATCCTAGCTTTTGCCAGCTCATACCTCCTGCGGGATCTGGAACTTTTTCACCACGCCAAGCTCATAGTACATCTGAATGCCACACTTCACCAGCTCTAGCTCAGTGCAGTCAAAATCAGAGAACCTGAACTCATAGATTTCAAACTTAGTGGGTCCCGGGAGTTCTTCTTTCTGTAAGAGAGGTGTGCTGGTTTATTGCTGTGCTACTTATGTCATTCCTAATCTTTGCTAAATAAAAATTTATCAGTCAGATGCTGCTTTTCTTTTAGAATATAACACATAAATAGACTGAAATGAAGCTTTTCATGGTAACTCAATTAATGGAGGAAGAGGGAGGGCAGTTTTGGTCAAGTGCAGGAAATACTGTTTGTTTCCTGTTAAGCACTTGATTTGATATAGTTTGAAGACTCAGAATGGGGGCAGACTTACAGCCCTCCCTAATTACTCTGAGCAACGAAATGCGTGACAAGCCAAGGTGGCTGACGTGTTTCCAGAGGCACTTTGAACCCCTTGAGATAAAGTGGCAGAGAGCCGGGACTCAGCATGAGCTGTGCAAGGCACTTGCTGAGACATAATAATGATAAACTCATGAAGCAGAGGAGGGCAGGGTGTGCTTTACCTTCACCCTTCACCAGGGATCAGCATGCCAGCACTGGGAACTCTTCCCTACATCTATGCAGGCAGTATTTCCCTGCCAGAGCTGTTCTTTCCAGCAGGGCATTGTTCTTACCAGAATGCTTGCCAGCTCCTCTTCATCACACTCACTTGGCTCCTTCCCCAGTTTTTCTCGTGTTGGCTGCAAAGAGCATGGGTGTGTTAAGCAGACAACTGAACCCCCCTGGACTTCGCACAGGGCAACTTTGGGGCAATCTAGGGCAGCTCTCATATGCAAATTGTGCTTCTTTCCCGGACCTTACTTCAATTTCTTGTCTTTCAACACATTTTTCCCAGTAGTGTTCTCCCTCGCCTCGATTTGTTTTGTATTTCCCTCACTTGCAAATGTCCCTCTAGAGCCACTGTTTCCGCTGGGTTCTCTAACATCACATCCTCAGCACTAAGGACATTTTGAGGAATAAATCAGTTTCTGTTCCATCCCTACAGCCCTGCCCTGCAGCACCTATGCAAGCCCACCTCCAAGGCTGGCTTTGCTGAGGAAATTAGAAAGAACATAGTGGCGAAGTCTGCCAAGGTGGAGGGCAGACCACAGAACAAAAAAGACTTGCTCTGCTCCTGGGCAGTTACTAGGGCTCAGGTGCTGCTGCCACGTTGCGGTGGCTGGAAGCATTTCTGTGAAATGGGAGACCTGTATCTGTGCCATAAGTCATGGGCCAGGCCAGTACTTGGGTGTGTGCTTCATGTTGTGAGGCATTACCAGAATTTCCTGGATTTCATCCTTGTCACATTTCACGTGGTAGAGCACCATGTCCTGAGCAATGTCCTTACGGTTCTCCAACTTGTTCATCTTATCATATGTGTCAGTGTTGAGTACAGACCAACCCAGGAACTGTGTCAAGGACTTGGTGAGGGGAAGAGAAGGGAAGAGTGAAATAGGCGTAACATCTGTTCCTCAAAGACACAGCATTTTGACACTGTATGATACATTTTTAAAGAAATACAAGCTCAACTTTGGCCACAATCCTAGAAATGAGCAACCATGTCTTTGCTCCCAGCTGCGACTTGCTCCTCAGCAAAGGAGCTCCCCAGCTGTTGAATCTGCCCAAGCCTTGAGAGCATTCATGCTGTGGAGGTTGAAGGACCCTCTGTCCAGCTCAGGGTAAAGAAGACTACTTCTGTGCTGCTGCAGGTGTCTCCATGCCTGTTGAAAGGGTTCTGTCACAATGGTGACAGCAGGTCAGGAACCCTCACATCAAAGGAGAGCAAGGTGGTCTCATCACCTCTCACATGTATTTACTCACATCCTGTGTTTGCTTGCAACTTGTATGCTGTCCAGTGGCCAATTCAAACTGATTTTTTTCCACAGTCTTTTTGTTTGATAATAATTGTTTATCTCAGGAAATGTCCTGATTGATAACAGATGCCAAGAGCTAAATACTTGTATTTCACTGAAACTAGCATAGGAGCATTTCTAAGCAGCGAGGTCACAGCCACTGTTGATAGATTCAATAGCTGGCCTCCCTTTGTATCCTAGCTGCACAGATAGTATCTCTGTAATTTTTTGAGGGACTTGCCCAGCCAGTGAGAGCCAGTGGTCAGGTATGTGAACACAGGTGAGAATGGTTGTGTTTGCATGCAGCAGCTGCTCATGGCTAGGTGTACAACCCAAGAAGGCTGAAACAAAATCACATGAACACAGATGGGCTTCCCATACCAAACTCCCCCAGTATTTCAAACAGTTGATTTCAAAATTTTCAAGCCAATGTATAACACGTCTCTCAACAACAAAGATACCCACTTAGCTGCAAAACCCTAGGGGTGCTTTGCAGATGTACATGGAGCGATAGTGACCTCTTCAACCATATGCATATCTTCCAGCAAGAAACTATACCTCCATGAGGGTTTCATCCTGTTCATCAAATGGTTTCCCATCTTTTCTGTTATAAAATGTGACAACGCCAACAATTTCTTCCCTTTTATTCACTATTGGCATGGAGAGAACGTTTTTGATAGTCCATCCTGATTCATCTAGAGGACCTTCCTTGAAGCAACAGCAAGCAGAAAGACATCATGTACTTAATATGTTTTCTAAATACATGAGCACTTCAGTTTTACATTAAGACTACAAGCAAAAGAAGTATTTGTATGCCTAATAGTGACTCTACATTACATTTCTGCAAAAAAAAAAAAGTTGAATCCTTGATAGAACTGGAAGTTTTCACAATACCTGAAAGTTAAACATCTCATCTGCAGCAGCATTCATAATGTTGCAAATCTAGGGGATCACACGAAAGAAAAAGTGTTACAATAATGGCAATGAGAAGTTTAACTGCCAAAACAAAGGACTGGATTGCTGAGAAAGCAGCATGAGTATTATTCATCTCAGAAACACTTGATGTATCCTGTGTTAAGTACTTACAAATCCACTTTCAGCCACGTAGGCTGGCAGTCCAGTAACTAGTGCCCAGTGATCCGGGGTAGGATTTCTAATGAAAGAAAAATAGATAAGGGAAATTAAAGGTATATATTTACTGAAGAAATGTCATGGAGCTGAAATGCGTTCAGCTGATTACGTAATCCAGGTTTACACCTGGAACCCCCAGTCCATAAATGGTCCTGTTACTTTCAAAGGATCCACGTGCACAAGCAAAAATTTTCCACATAAATAAATACTTTCCCTTCAAGAATTCAAGACAAAGTAGCTGATAAAATATCAGTCTGCAGAGAGTTAATAAAAAGGTCATTCCTGGGAGTGAGGGCCATGTTTCAGGCCTTCAGCACAGAGAAAGATAAAAGGAGATTCTTGGCTAAGGATGCCTGCCAGCCTGAACTTTGAACACTGCTGTACCCAAGAAATGGGGGCCTTTGTTGCAGCAAATACACTAATGTAAAGCAGTGTTACCAGGAATGGGAAAAACCCCTCTAATGTCAGATTTGCCTAAACTGCCCAAGGCTTCTCTGAGAAATTCAGTGGCAAGAAGAGAGGGCAGTTCTCAGAAAGAGGGAGTCCCAGTGAGTCAGGAGGGGAGAAAAGGCCAGAGGTAGCCTGAAGATGGGGTCGGGGATAGAAGGATTGGAGAGAAGCAAGGAAGCCTCAACACAACAGCACTGACACAGGGAAGGCATGGAGGAGAGTGATGCCTCTGCCTGGCAAGGAGAGTGGAAAACTGCAGACAATCAAGGCAGCTCACTTCTGCATCTAGAAAGAGTCACTGGTTGCAGTGAATTTTGGAGCCTGACTTCCAAGTCAGGATCCCAATGCCCTTGAGGAAATCTTTACCCCACAGAAATGTGAGTTGAAGCACCAACTTACATTCTGACTCTCAGTCTTCTAACAGTCCTCTGCATTTCTCCACATGGATGTCTTTAAACTATGGGAAACCTTGTTTTTAGCGACACCCTGTGTCAATTCCTAGCATATAGGGACTGGGCACTTACGGGATGACTTTAATGTCTTCTTTTCCATGTAATATATAATCAATGACCTTGTAAAAGACTATTTCCTACAAGTAAAAAAAGAGTGGAGTTAAAATGAGTGGTGAAGCCATCCATCCAGGCAGGAGAGGGTTGAAGAAATCTTGTTTTCATGTACCCTGCCATCCGGGGTTCGAGGTCCTGAGTAGGGGGGTACTTCTCCCAACAGGACTGGCCACAGGTCAAAAAATTCCTGGTTTTAAAATTAAAGAAATATTTTTAGAGTAGAAAAGTGCATTCTGTCTCGAGCCTCAAAGTAACCATTGCTCTACCACACTGGGTTTGGTGTTGTGTAAACAAGTCATGAAATAATAAAACTAATTCAATACTAGGCTGCAGAATGATACCCAAATACCCAAATCTGGAAGTGTCAGGTGCATTTATATGGCTGCATATGATCATATACTGCCTATACACGGAGTGCTGATGCATTCAGTGAACAGTGAGTACTGGCTGTACTCAGAGCAAACAGCTATGACAACGCTTTCACGTTCTTCATTTTCCAGAGCGTGACTATAGGCTGACCTACTGCTTGCCAGATTGAAGAAGTGAAATTTTCTTTTACTTTTTTTTTTTCTCTTAGGCTACATTATAATGTTGATCGAAGTGTCTTTAGCTTACATTAATGATCTTTTAACCTGCCTCTTCACAAGACAATATGCTACAAGAGCTCTGTCAACAAGATGGTCAGCCTGACCACGGGACAAACAGGGCTCCACTGACAAGGATGCTGTGTAATCCCCACAAAAAGTTTGCCAAAAATGCAAACAATCAGACCAAATCAGAGGTAACTTTGATTCTGTCGGCTTGTTTTCAAGAAGCCAAGTTTCATTTAAAACCCTGGACATTGTGAGCATGAATGGGTCCTTGAGGAAGGTGGCTGCTTTACTCAGGGGGGTTTTCACAGGTGTCTCGCTACACTTTTGATACCCACAGACTTTGTGAGGTTTGTGCTGCAGGCTTTGACCAGGATTGTCAGAGTCAAACACATCTTCCCCTCCTATGTCTTCCCAGCCTCAGACAGTCCCATTCCAGTGATAAGCTCTTACCCTTTCCTCTGTTTTCATTAACCCATTATCTTAATCTTTGCACAATAAAAAAATGCCAACGAAAGTAGGAATAATGGCTCAAAGTTAGCTTATACTTGCACTGCCGCAGTAAATTTTATCTGCATGCATCACCCCTCAGTGGATAGCAGAGGTCAGAAAGACGCACAGCACTCCTGTGAACACTCACCTTCTGCTTTGTCATGTCCAGGAGACCGACCGAGTACCGGTCACAGTTCAGGTATGCCCTCACTGTATAAAAGGCCTTGTGGAACTGCCTCTCAATGTCCGTCAGTTCCTCGAAAACCTTATTAGCTGACCACAACAGCACCTGCAGGAGAAAATCAAAATGTAAGCACAGCCTTTCTCAGAGAGATGGGCTTCGCAAAGGCTGGGTTACAGTTCCTGAAAAGTGCAGGAAACCTACACTGCTTGTTCACATTGGGAATTACTACGGGGGAAGAGTCAGGTCATCATAGTGTCATGCAGAAGTCCAATGTCACCAATACATCACAAAAAACCCCGTAGTAGTGTCAGGCAAAGGGCTGTTCCCACTTAAATTTTTCACCCGTTAGTAAAATCTTGCATCCAAGACCAGTTAGCACCAAAAGCGTTGCATTTTCCAGAGGCTGGTGTTTGAAATACCTGAATTAACACTTTCTTCAATGCCTTTGAGCAGCTCTTTTTTGTGTGCATCAGCCCACGATCCTTTCCCCCATCCTCTGGCCTACAGATGTACCTTTAAGAAAGCTGTTGCCATTAGGCTGTTTTTACAGCCTAATGGCAACATTTGTATGTATTCAACATTTAATTTGCTTTTACAAATGAATGGCTGTTGCCATTCATTTGTAAAAGCAGAGGTTACACAAATATTGCTCTGAAATGGTAAGGAAGCCATCTACACTCTTGCTTAGCTTAGCTAATGCGTGTGTGCCTGTATCCAAGGTTTCTGAGCCCGGGAGATCTGAGGAGCTGTGCTTCAGAAGCACGGAGAGCTGCAACCTGAAGCAGACTGGATGTCTGCTGTCTGTGCTTTGCACAAGAAATTCTGTTACATGGCCACAATCAGAAAAAGTGTGTCTCACCTCTTCACTGGGCACTAATAGATGTCTTTTGAGCAATTCTGAGCTGCACTGGTCTCTTTTTCTAATCCATAGACTGGCACAACTCTGCCACTTGTATGAAGTCTCAGTCATTCAATATCAGCATCCCCCAAACAAGGTAGTGGTGTTGTCATACAAACCATTAGATGAAAATGAGCAGCAGTTTAGCTTTTGGCACTTTACAGCATGCAATAAGTAATGCTGAAAGCCACAAGCCCAGTGAGAAGGACTGAAAGAAACAGCTGAAAAATATCTAAGTCAAGGAATGTTGTACAGAAGTTGGTCAAAATGTATTATATGGTCTTCTAATACTCTCACACAGTATCTGAGCACAAGCAGACTGAACAGTCTTTGCACAAGCCATTTTACCCACAGTATCAGCCAGTCTTTGCTGCTGGGAGTTGTAATGTTAAAATCCAAGACCACTTTTGAGAATGTCATTTGCTCACTCTGTACTTCGGTACTTCAAATTCTAACACAATGAACTGTAATAACTTTTACACAGCCCTGAAGGCCTATATTAGTCAGAGGTTTGACAGCTGAGCTATTGGCAGAACTGGAGCAGTGCGTCCTGCATTTCATTCTTGCTTGCCTCCCTTTCTGTGGGACCTGTTCAGACAGCACTGATATATGGACACAGGACTCCTGGGTTCAGTCTCAGACCAGAAGCATTAGGCCTTCCACTTTTTGGAACCTCATTTTGTCTTCTAGCCCCTTTTTTAACCCTGGCTAGTGCTACTGCTAAGCTCCCAACAGGAAGAAACCTTTGCTAGCTCTACTTTAGTTAACTATTCATCCTTGCTGGTGGCTGTATCACTGGACTATCATTCATGTGTTGATTATTGAAAAAAAATCAGGCAAAGCATAATGAATTAGAAAGTATAAGTGCTGTCGCAAAGCTTCAAAATAAACTTTGATTCTGCATCCATTTTGCTATGACAGTCATTTATCCTCCATGGGAATCCCATGGGAGAATAGAGCATGGCTGCCATGAAGAACAGATGCAATCCCACGTCCTCCTCAGTGACAACCAATGCCTGCTGCACAAAGTGATTGCAGTGATTCACATCCATCCCAGTAAATCTGAGTGTTCTGTTGTACCCCAGGTAATGGAAAAGAATGGTGCCCGAATTACTCTAACCCAGAATATCCTAAACCCTTAATATATGTTCTTTTCTACTGATGGAGGCCAATACAACAGGCATATGGCAACCATTTTACTGCCTCTAAGAGAAAATTCAATAGCACTTTTTAATGACCAGGTAAGGAAAAAATACCACATTCCTAAGTGTTTCAGAAAATGTCTTGGTGCTGCTGTCTGAAGTGATGAAGTGATCCAAGAGTGTTTCCCAGCCTCAAGTCAGCAAAACATCTAGAGGTCAGTCCTGCTGAAACTGGTGCCACTGCATCAGGTCCTGCAGTTTCACCAATAGCAGCAGAGAGAGTAATGAAGGGCTCTGGGAAAGGAGCAGAAAGTATCTGAAAACAGTTGAGGGCATCTTTTCCTTTCTGCTCTTCAGGAACAAATCTCTGAAGAAGATCAAGTTCACCTTTTAAATCAGAAGATATTAATTTGATTTTGAGATATCCAATCTGCATTTTCACTCTTACCTGGCCTCTTCGAGTCTCACAGTTGTGAAGATAACTCAAGTGATAAATTTTCAAGTTCAAGGATGCAAAATTCAGATACTTCAGAAAGAGCTGAAAAGGCAAATTGTGAGATTGAATTGAATGCAGTAGCAACTTCGTGTGCACAGTATTTCATAACACCACTTTACAGGCATCAAAGTAATTTCCCAGGATAAATGCTTTGCTTTGCATTGCCATGACATGAGGCTTATCCCACTGTATCTTGCCTGAAAGATCTGAGATAAGCATCCTCATTATGAGCCTCTTCTATGAGAGTGGGAGTGCTCTTTAGGGAAACACATACCAGTGGAGCTCCACTAGAGCAGACATAATTACTGTAAAAGAATCTCTGCTGCATGACAAAAGTAACAGCTCTTTGATAGGAACTCAGCTGCTGACCACTTACTGTTTCATCAGAGCTGGTGAAGTGTGGGCCGTTCAGCTTATTTATAGCCACAATGACAGCAACCAAATCTTTGCCATTCAAGATCGGTGTCGCAAGGATGTTTCTTGTAGTGTAGTCGGTGAGCTCGTCAACAAACGGGCTGAACTGGGCACACTGTTTAACAGAGAATTTGCAAATAAGTGTTTTCCACAACATGTGTAGTCTTGAAACCAAATCAAAGCACAGCCCCTTGAAGTAAGCTGCCTTAAAAAAGTTTTTCTTAAAAATTACTGAGGAAAAGAAATGAATTAGCAGAAAATTGGACAATGTATAGATGATAAAGCTAATATCAAGAGCAGAAGCTATGGCTTCTGGCTGTAACGTGTGCTTTTAACTTTCTGTGAAGATCTTGCAAATCGTAAGGTTTAACATATCAAACTCTCTCAGAACAAGGGGGCTCTCCACTGGTCATTCTCAGATCAATGACATTCTTCATACTACCTCCTCCATCCTGTCCTCTGACTTGTTAGCACTGCAGAGTGGGTAGAGCCAGGTAGCACTGCACAGCCACGGTGTATAAAGCAGTGCAGTCACTGGCAGGTTCACTCACCCTCGTTTTTCATCTGCTTTTACTGTGAAGCTTGTTGTCAGCTTGCAGCATCCTACCCCTAGTTTCTCTTGGAAAGCAGAGAAAGGAAGTACAGGGAAAGCAGATGGCCAGTCACTTCACCTGCACAGGGCCATACTGATACCACCCTCACCTGCCACGGGGGAGTGCAGGGGTGGTCTTGCTGACCAAAGATCTTCTCCCTGCTCAGGTGAATAAATTGTCATCTATAAGCTCTTCTGTTTGGGTTAAAAAAGCCACACAGCTCTGACCACATTCAGAAGGTTGCACCAGAAAGAATGATCACTCCCTAATGCATCTTCTCCCCATAGCTTCCCCACTGTTGGCCTTTTCTGCCAAATGGGGCAGACCAAGCATTTAGTCTCTGCGTCTTCTTCAAAGGAATTGTCTTATGGCAATGTCTAAAAGCACTAGAGTTGGAGTGCAGCACTTAGCTCACAGCACTGAAATCCTTCCATGTATTTGGAGAAACATCAGAAACCAAACAACTTTAAAAGGTGTAAGTCACATTCTGATGCTTCCCCTGACACCACCAACACCCCCAGCAAAAAAACAAAACAAAACAAAACAAAACAAAACAAAACAAAACAAAACAAAACAAAACAGGTTACAGAACCAAAACAGTGTCTCAGTGTGTTCTGTGGAAGACAAGGAAGGTTTTCCTGAAGGGTTGGGATATGCCTACACTGAGCAACAAATGAATGAATAAACAGATGGCCTCTTTGTAACTAGCAAACAATAGATGGAGTAATCCCAAATGCCATATTTGGGTCACATGGATTTTAGTTTTATGTCTGTGATTAGAACAAGCAGATTGTTATTCCTGCCATCCAGGTTTACATGACTGAACCAGAAGTATGGGGAGTAAATACTGTCATGAAAGCATAAACATGAAACATTAAAATCCCTCAGATCCTTCCTGATATTGCAGATTGAGGTTTTGGTGAAAGACTTCTTTTGGTCAAAGCTTGTTTCTTGCTGCTTCTGATGAAGATCACCAATACACAGACTGCCATTAACACACCTGCTCTGGGGTCCACTCCCTCTGTTTGGTAATAATGCCTCTAAATGCCCGTAGCTAAATCTTCATCACAACTTTGGTTTTTCGTGGTGGAAAACCCTCTTTGGACTCACTGTAAAGGATTTCTCTGCCTTTGCCACTTACTTGTAGAATACAAAATTCTGTGGAGAATTCCATGTACATTCAGTGCAGTTCTGACTGCCTCACGCTCCTCTGCTGGACTAGACGTGATTTTATTTTAATTAGACAGGCAAGGCGTAGCGGTGCACTGTTTGCAGGCATTAATACCTAGTGTAATCAATGTGCTTAGTTTCACCTCACCCCACAGATGAAACTGGAAGCCACTTTCAGACTTGCTACTTGTTTTCAATACACAGCGAGTACACCACAAGAGCTTTGAGCAAGCACTGAGGTGTGCTGCTGCCTCTTGATGCCTGTGAGCCTCTCTTCTACCCAGAAAATTAATAAATGGCAAACATACCTCATGGACATCCTTGATGTTCATGGTTTTCTTGGTCTGAGCAACCTGGCCCACAATGCCTATGTCCAACGGATAGACAATCTCACAGTCTGGGGAGACCAGGCATTCCTCCAGAGTACTTCCCTCTTGGATGTTGAAAAGCCTCGTTGCCAGTTCAGGAGTACCATTTCTCTGCCTATACATGAAAAGACTACAGCGATCAGCATGAATAAGGGACCTGATTCTTCTCAAGGTCTTGAAAACAACTTTCTCCATGTTGATGCTTTCTTGCATGTCTTGGATCAACTCAAAAAGTATTTCACTCTCATTGTTATCCCAGGACTCTGTTTTTAGTTTCTTCTCAAAGTACTGCTTGGCAAAAGCAGGGTTGCCATCAAGAAACTTCTCCACGTCGTCTTCACTAATGCTCATTGTGAATGCCTTGAATCTTGTGGGTAAGTAGTAGTCCAAAGACGCGGAAGAAGCACTCTAATTTCTCATGTATCTCTCAAATTTTTGTAATAGAAGATGCTGCTTCTGGAATGACCAAGTTTGAGGTGTCCCTCCCAAGAGAGCTTGTCATCAGGAAGAGGTATTCCTTTATAGTGCTGAAGGTGCGTCTGTGGGAGGAGAGATCTTCTCAACCAAAGAGATTAGATGACCTCTACAAGAGCTTTGGGTCAACTTTCCTCTTCTTAATCTAACTCCAAACAAAAACTGAGTACTCACAATGTCTGAAAACACTCTCCTTTCTCTTGATAAACAGAACACTTACTGAAACAATTCTACTGAGGCAGCAGCAACAGGGAAGGAGTGCATCTCCTAACATTGAAATAAGCTCTTTAAAGTCTAATTAAATATATACTGCTTGGGCCTAATCCTTGGCTAACAAGGTGAGCATCTTATTATTTCTGCTCTCCCAGCTCCCAGCAGTAGTAGGAAGTGCATCCTTCACAAAAGAACTCAGAACAAAAATAGTGAGGTAATGCTGCTTTCAGGATTCTCTCTACTATTGTATGGCTCTGTAGCAGCCCCTGTAAGGGCAGTTCTCTAAGGGAAGCACCAATCCTGAATTCTTTAGTCCAGGGTTTGAACTGAATTTGCAAGGTCTATGGTCCTCTTTTCTTGCTAGTAAGAGCCACGACAGGAAAACATGCCTCTTAGTAGCGTGCCTTTAGGAAGGAATCTGGAGAGCTTCTGTTTGGGATTGCTGAATTGAAGTACACTGAGGAAACATCGGAAGCCCTGCAGATGAAACAAAAAAAAACAAACACCAAACAAAACCCTAGCAAACCCGGAAGGTAGAAATATTTCCCTCATCACTATCAGTAGAGAAAATAGGAGAATTATGGCTGTGAGGAATAGAAGTTGTTTTGCATCAATGAAGCCACAACGCTGCAAAAGCAGGTGAGGGCCAGTGTGATGCTGGGAGAAAAAGTGCTACAGAGGCCATTACTCTTCATAAGAATTAAACAATGCACAGGAGTTTTCATTACTGGGGAGCAAGGGTGAATCCCATCTACTACACTGCTGGAAGATAAGCAAGGCTCACCCGCTCAAGGAGTAAGGGTCCAAGGGTGCAGGCTTCCAGCATCTCTGAGTATTGCCACTACTGCCAGGAGCGGTTCAGTTCAGCCCAAATGTGAATGTGATTGCCTGGGAGGAAGGTGGCTTGTTCTGGTAATTCTCACAGTCAGGATATTAAAATAGAATTTTTGCTCAAGAAGATTTCGGGGAGGTGGTATATGCCACACACATGTTCCACAACCATGTTCTAGCAGAGGATCAGGGACCTGCTCAGGTCTGGCATGGTGGGGTCTGCTCCAGGCCTCCAGAATAGGGGTGCATGAAGCCTTTTTGTGAGCAACAAGCAGGACTGTCCCAAGCACAGGGCTTGGTGGCAACAGGGAATTGTAGTAGGGATGGCAGCGCTTCAGACTGCACGCTGTTCAGCAAGATTTCATATGTCGCTGCAGTTTTCTGGCTACAAAGGGTGGCAGAAAGAGCAAGAAGGGATTTTCTTTGGTTTTGACTGGAGGCAACGGGAAGAACTAGCTGAGAAATGAAGGTGGAAGACAGTTTAGGCAGGTAAGATCATGAAACAAAAGTTTCAAACTGGAAAAAATAGGCCATTTTGTAAATTATGTGTACTTGTTAATCTTAAGAGAAAAACAGGAAGAAAGTGTGGAAGTGAAATTATTGAAGATGTGTATAAAAATACCACGAACAAGTAAAAATGGAAAGTCAGGAAACTCAAGATCAAATATGAGGTTAAATTAGGAACATGAAAGACAATGAATGTTTTCTGTTTATCATACAGGGAAAAGCAAGTATATCAAAAAAAGTACTGAAGAGATGAAGTTCTTAGAGGATTGTGTGAAGTGACCTCTAAACTCTTAATGACTTTTTCTGACAACTAAAGGAGGATCTTCTGAGGTTTTGAAAGACTGGGAAAAAGTAAATGTAATGATTCTTTCAGCAAAATAGGAAAAAAAAAGAACTGGAGAATTCTACAACAGACCATTTTTTAAGATTGGCTTTTAAGAAAATACAGGAACAACAAACCCATTTATGTGCATACCTAGATATAACATCCCCGTTCCCGGGGGGGTCTGGATCCGGGTAGCTGAGCCCCGGGGGAACGGGGAGTTATGTGAGAACAAAGACAAAGGGCTGCGGACACTCTCTCCTGGGCAGGATTCTTGTAGATGTTTATTGGATCATTGCCGACAGGAAAGAGCCCCCCGAGGGGGTTCTCTGTGGTGTTTTTATCTCCGAAAGGTGCGGGGGAGAAGACCAGGGCCGGGTTTCATTACGTAGCTAGGGAAGGAGCAGGGGCCTGCTCTGGGGAGAGGTCTGGGCAGGGGATAGGGTTCATACAGAAATAATACCATTCAGTGCCATGCAAAACTAACTATTTGTGCATTACTACACCTAGAGCAGACAAATAACAGCCAGTGTGATTCTGTCAAGAGCAAACTGTGCCATACAGCATAGTTTCCTATGTGGCAGAGTCAGAAGTCTGTGGACACAAGGAAAGTAATGGCTGTCACAGCTCTCCACTGATGAGGAAATAACACAACAGAGGTTTTGTCTCTTACAGTGAGGGCTTAGATAAGATAGAAGATGGCGGCAAAAGTATTTGAAAGATGAAGAGTTTGCTTTAGTAGCTAACTAATGAAATGTAGAATTTCTTGAGTAGGATTCTCTGTGGAGGCTATAACAGATGTAGAACATCTCGGTATTTCCACTGGTAAGTGGAAAAATATTAGGCGAGAAAGTAAGCCATGGTCAGGTGTCTGTAAATGTGTTTGAGCACCATCTTAAAACTAAATTGCAGACAGGTGTGTTCAGGACTAGAGGACTATAACTTCCCCAAGGGTAGGCGGAAAGTCCTCATGTGGAGAACAGTCACCTGGGGATGAGTCACTATCTCGGCTTAACATGGACTGCACGTGTGTCAAGACTTCCAGGCAAAAGGAACTTCCACTAGGATGGACCTTCTCTTGCCTAACAGATTATGCCAAGTTGTTCTGAAAAGATGGAATACAAAAGGAAAATGTTACTTTTGAGGAAAAGACTGAGGTTTCTCAAGTCTCTTTTTGAGTAATCTCTTTTCGAGTAATCTCTTTTCTAACAAAACAGTCCCCAATTGTATAAAAGGCTACTGCTAAGAAAAAAGGAACAGTCTGTTCTCCGTAACCATGAAAGACAGTAGATTTTAGACCCGCAGAGAAAAGGCTTCCAAAACAGTGGGAAGAGATTGCTCTTACCTTATCTTAGATACCCCTAGAAACAGAGATGTCATCCTTTTTCCCAGGGAACACTTCCAGTCAGAAGAGATGAGCATGTAATGATACCAGCCAGCTGGAACTGATATGGACAAACAACTTCTTACAGTTGGAGGGAAACACATTTTTCTCTGGGTCCAGCCTTCCTGTCCATGGCCTGTCAGGCCAATTATATGTAAGGAAACCACTGTGTGCACACCAGTAAAAACTTAATTTGCAGCTATGTGAACCTCCCAGGTGGGAGTAATTTTATTTATGACGAACACGAGGAAAGCTGGAGGCAGCATTCTAAAGTTTCTACTCTAATAGCAGTCTGGGCCCTTCCAGCACATGGTAAAATACAGGCCTTGTTTCATCCCACAGTGAAAGGGAGGAAAAAGGGTAAAGTAAAACCAAATAAAAGTCTTTCCAGGGGACTAACACATTTTGGATTCTGGTGTCCCAAAGGAATGAAGTTTCCTCCCATCAGGTCTTCGAAGAAAGTCTGAAGTGAAGTTTAACTCTTCTTACCGTCCAGCATACTGTGGCCTGGCAGTTTTTATGATCCACTGGATCTTTCTTGTGCCAGGTCAGATTTGTGGAAGGAGAGAAGGTCTCCTGGGAGCTAACAGTCACTTCTCAGGAATGTTTCAATGTCCAGGAATCATATGAATATCATATGTCCAGGAATGATATGAAGTGGATAGCACAGGACAGAGTTATGTAGCTAGAGGATGTACTCAGGATGCTCTATGTCTGAACAGAAGGTCCTGTGGGATTGGTAACATGCTACCAAAAAAAAAATGATTCTGTGGATGCACTAAGGGGTATGAAAATTGTTGTATATGCTTTTCCGTTGTGATGTGGGAGCTGAAAAATTGCAAATGGGTGAACTATTCATATTGAATCAAAATTCGCACTCTTTTGGATCCACACCTTCCAGATATTCATACTTCGTTTGGTATGAAAGGTTGCGTTCAGTTCAAGATAAATACCTTTCTTTCAAAACCTTTGTGAGAAAAGCAGTGTCCAACAGTGATACTCCAGGGTCCAAATATGAAAGATTCAAGCTCAGTTTCTGCTTCTACACTCAGGTTTGAAATTTAGCCAGAAAATTTCCTCTTAACAAGGGGGAAGCATGAAGTTCCTAATGTACTGATGTTTATAGCTGCAAAACTGAGGTGATATTTCTCAAGGCAAGCCAGGACTATGTAATTGCTGTGCAATTTAAACCATGTAGGAATCGCAGGTGGAAATCTAAATCACATTTGCAAATGGAGCCAGCGGGGCCAGAGCAACCCCTTTGGTGGGCTGATGTACTCAGAATTAAAAGCACGGTGCAAAAAAGCGTGAGTGTTCCCTAGGCCTTCAGGGATACTCAGGTGGCACCATGACAGCCATTGCTGGCATAAAAATGATAACTGAGGTGGATACAGTCTAAGCTTGCAATAGGATAATGTTCTTTGAATGGACTTAGGCAGACAATGGAGGATTTTGGAGGAGGATGAGGCTGCTATTTAAGGAAACTTGCACTAGACTGTCACACAGCATAATAACATCTGAACACGTGTGGTCACACAGACTTGTTTCCAGTAGCTTTAAACTCAAATTGCAGAATTGGCATAAGACCTCTGCTTTGTCAGGTGTTGGTAGATGTCATTTAAACACCGTTCCAATTGGAAACCTCAAATATTTAAGCTGCCCCAAAGACTTGGCTGGTAGCTGGCAAAACAAGGAGTTTCTGGGAATAAAATTCCTCTCCTCCCAACAACTCATATGACAGTCTCTCCCCAGTCCTAAGATGAAAACTACTGAAAATCTGTTGACTAAAATCATCTGGCTAACGTGGTGCAAAACATACTGCCCAAGAGAAGCAGTAATGTTAGGGCCATTAATGGGACTGTGTCCAAAGCAGTGGGTGCAGACACTACGTGGAAAGCAGAAAGAGAAATGGCAAATGCTGGGGGTGTTAAGGCTGCTAAGATACTTCGTGCTCCTCCTTCATGGGAACATTGTTTTTCCCCCTAACCAAAAGGCTGTGGGGAGGGGAGCGGCAAGTGACTAATTTGATTAGACATTATCCTTACAGGGTGCCGTATTGACAGCTGTACTCAAACCTTTCTGACCCACTCATCTGTTGGCATAACGAGATTGCAGCTTATCTGATTTACCATGTAATATTCTCATGCCACCTGCTTGTATACAAGAATAAGCTTTCCTGCCTGTAGCCATGGGAGCCCAGCCAGGATCAGAGCCATGTCACTCGCCCCTCCTGGGCCAGGGTCTTCTTCTGTCCCCCACAGTCTGGCCCCCTCCTTTAGCTGCACGTGGATTGTCACTTACCACATGGAGGGCTAGCGTGCAAAACCTTATGGGTCTTGCTCAGCATCCTCCCCCTGTCCTTCCCCTCCGTGGCTCTACAGGGATGTTTAGGTGCCACCACAGCACAACCTGGCCACCTGGGATCTCACCCCAGACTCTGCTGGGCCCCACTCCTGGCCTGTGGTCCCAGCTAGTGCAGCCACCAGTGGGTGGGATACTGCCATAACCTTACTGTCCACACACGTGGTCAAGCTGGTTGGGGCTGGACCAGGGGCAGAGGGCACCTAGGCTACCTTTCATCAGGAGTAAGAACCTGCTGCAGCCTGGGCAAGCACCGAGTCCTGCCCCTGAAGCTGGTAGGAGACCGACAGAGGTGCAGGGTGGCAGCAGTGGGGACATGTGCATGAGCACAGCTGAAGACATATTTGTTTTTGTGCAATCTGACTGTCACACAGAAATACAGCAATCCGACTCACGCACAGGAGCACAGCAGCAGACTCGAGGTCTGCTGAAAATGCAGCTGAGCAGTATTTGGTTATGCTAGAGCTGTATTTCCTNAAAACCTAAGGCATCAGCAGGACAGCTGATAGCCGAGTTGTGACCAGATCATTAAATGTTTGCAATAACATTTAAGTGCCTTGCACTTCTGTGTACAGGAGAAACTGTGCTGCTGGCAGTCCAGTTGCAAAGGGTAAGCACTTTGTCATAGGTTTGCATTTTGGCCAGAATGTTGACTCCACCTTGTCATGACAAAGGAACATCAGCCCTCAACTTACTAATTCCTTTGGAGAATTACCTTAACATTAGCATACAACTTTTTGTATTGCATTGGTGAGTTGCACGAATTAGTCAGAGATTTCCATCTGAATGATTCTCATAGAAAGGAGGTGGGTTTCTGAAAGCACACGGGTCACTTTGGTGTTTGTCAAGTCTGATTGTTACTTTTTTTGAGAGATATTTATGAGGAAATGTATCTCTGCCATGCCAGAAGACAGTAAATGTACCTGAGCCTGTAAGTCACCACAGGCCGGATGTGCCTTCTTGACTTCCTCCTCCTTGTATATGTTGTAGATATGCTCAGATTCTCTTATTCTTACCTTTGTGAAGAGGTGGCTCTGATAAAAACTATTACAGTACAGTAGCAGTGGCAATTTCTGCCCTAAGTCTGCATGAGTTTATTATGTTTCAATTGACAGATTGTATCCAAAGCTCTTAGCACAAATCACTGAACCTTGAATAAGAAGATTACTTCATTCATCAAATGTTCTGTGAAGCTGAAGGACTAAAAAGATCATTAAACTCTTCTCAAACCAAGCCACATGCACAAAATATTTCCTTCCCAAGTTTCTTCCCAAAATGTTCTAAGCATGGAACTAAGGAAAGCTCAGTGGTAGGACACTACCAAGAAGGAACACTAATGACAAAAAATATGTGCTCAGATGTACCCAGAAATATGTTTGCTTTTGCAGTATCATGAAGAAACAAGGAAGAAAAGAGAAGAGGCTCTAAGGAAAGATTTGCAGATGTTTGCAGAGCAAGAGGACAGCATCACAGGGAAGCAATGAGGGAAGAGATTTGTGGGAAACACGTCAACAAAATTGGGAGGAAAAAAGGCAGAGAGCAGGATTGTTTAGCAGAAAAGGAAGAGAGCAGAGAAAATTACTCTAACTTCAAGAGTAATGGAAGAGCAAGTAATGAGGAATTAAAAAGTGTTGCTGAGTCCATTAAAAGCTGTGGAACCAGAAGGGTGGGAACAAGCAGAGCCACCATGAGTAAGACGAATTCAAGCCCAGAAATCACAAGAAGTTGGGAGTGTCTGTGCAGTCTCAGTGCACATGTCAGAACACTATAAAGATGTTTGCAGCACTGGTAGACACAAGGCTGCAGCAAAGAGGAAGCAAGTACTCCTATTCCAGGGACAAGCAGCAGGGGTGGTCATAGAGGAGTGTCACTGGTCCTAACAGAAGTGGCCATAGCTCCCCTGCCAGGCCAGCAGGCACAGAACTGCAGTGAGTCCTGCAGAAGTTTTGATGGTATTGCGGTACCCTGTGGCCTGCCTCCTCTTCCTTCTCTTCTTGTGGACTGAGGGACGCTTAGTGTCCGGTTCCTGCAGCAGAGGTGGCTGCAGCGGTGGTATTTTTAATGGGCCTCTCTTTGAGGCAAGCCTGCAGTCTGCAGTGTTTCCAGCTTGTTGCCCAGTCTGAAGCAGATGAAAGCTTGGTCTTCAGGCTGAGTATTCCAGTTGTAAATTTACAGAGGTGGTAACACTGTGGGACTCTACTGGAATCTCTGGGCTTGTCCTTAAATAACTAATTTTCCTTTGTTAGTGATGAGAAGCATGCCGTGGTGATAACAATGAACTTTCCTATCTACAGAAGACTTACACTATCTAAAGTCTTGCAGCTTTAAAGATCAGCTGCTTAAAGCATAAAACAAACAAAAAATAAATCCTCCATGAAAAAAATTCAATTATTTTTGACAGCATAGAAAATTCCTGTCTTTTTCCAAGCTACCTACTTCCATCCATTTCTCCTGCAGAAGAAGCAGAGATAGAAAGCTGAAGTGCAGTTGTATGTGAAAGCCTTCACCTATTCTCTAGCTCTGTGACTCACTATTCAGCCTTGTGTTCACAGCTGCCCTCCCTTTGGAGCGCTCTGAGCTAAACCTTCCCTCCTTGCACCTTCTGTTGCACATGGAAACTGTGTCCTCTAACACCTACTAAGGCCAGGTGCCCGGCTAATGGCTTTTGACTGCATTCACATGCAGATTTCCTTGGCTTTTGTAATTTGTGCTTCTGGTTTTAGCTTTTAAATCCATCATCAGGGCTTGCATGAACATCCTGGCTTATCCATAACTACTCAAGATCTGTGCCAGCAGTATCACTTTTGTAAAGCACCTTGAGATGCATGCTACGTAAGGAGCTGTATATATCCCATTGGAATAATCTGGTGGAATAATCTCGAGGCAGAATTTACTGTCTGAAACATGTGGACATATGGTCTCCTGTTACATCATACTTTGCAACCAGTTAGAGCCTATAGATTTATTCCTGCATTTTTTGTGTCAGGCTGTTTCTGTTGCATGAACAGAAAAGGAAAGAATACTACATGCATGGTTCATACCTTCAGGGATATTCATATACCTCTGCGCCTCCTGGTTTTTTGAAGGCATCCTGGAAATAACACCAGGGATTAATTTAACTCCAGTCTGTTACCTCACCACAAAATGTGGGAGAGGCTACTGCTGCATGAAGGAAACAATCTCCTTCCTCCCGTCTTCCCCCAGGAGAACAATAGGATCAGGCCGTACAGATATGTCAGAGATATTTTCAAGTGTAAAGACCTTATCTCCAGCGAACTGAGCTCCTTTCCTGTTTGCAGATGCCGCTCTCCTTGCCCAAAACTAAATGGCAGACCCTCCAGTCTTTTTGTGCTGAAAGGCCTGGTCTTTGCACTCCAAGACCTGGCAGCTTGGCATGAAAAAGGCGAATATCGTATCATTAAACAAATGTTGCAGCTAAAATGAATAAAACTGCCAGTGTCTGGAAGCACATCAGTTTGGTACTAGTAAATATTAGATATGTATACAGATATGTCAACAGTATGCGTTATAGTAAGTACTAAAGAACAACAAACAAAAACCTCATCTTTTTATTTGATGGCCACAAAAGCTCTCTTTTTTCATGAGGTTGCCTCAGGCCTGAATGGTCTTTCGGTAGAGATTAGTAACAGGCTGTTTGGGAAACCCATGCATTGCAGAGGAAATCCAGCAGCTCACTGATGAAGCTGCAATCACCATCCATCCTTACCGTTGTGCAGGAACCAGGAGGTGGCACAAAACCCAATACGTTTCTTTGGCCAGCAGATCATTGTGTGCTAAAACCCCGCTGAAGGAGAGATTTTAGCCAGCTCAGCATTCACCCTGTTCTACCAAGGCAGCAAGATGCTGAAGGATTTGGAAGAGAGGTTGCAATTTAATTTTGCTGGCAAGCTCTTGTCAATGGCTCTGAGAAAACCATTCCCTCCAGGCTGACTGCCCATCATGGCAGAGAGGCTGAGGCTTCACGACTTCTCTTGCTTTGAGCAGCCCCCTGTTTCACTTGCAAACAGGGTGACATGTGTGCCTTTGTCTGAGATGTGTTGTGTGCATGGGAGCAGTGAGGTCCTGCTCTGTCAATTGTCAGTCAATACATTCAGCAAGAATTACACTATCATTTATCAGAAGGGAAAGGTGTCTTTCAGTTCCTGTCTTTTAAAACTGTGAGGTATTTGAATATCACCTTGAAAGTCCTAAGGCAGTGATTTATGATGCCTTTTTAACCTAATTATGTAACACACCCAAGAATCTTAGCTTTGAACCACAGAAGAGCACACTTCAAATTGTTTCCTTTTCATCTGTATTGCACAAGTCTCTTCCTTGGAAAAGACCAGCATTTCTGAGCAGAAGTCACAGAAACTTAAAACCTCTATGTCCACAGGCTTCATGTGGTATCCCACTATGGAGAAGCCTTATTTCTCCTGCCTCCTGCCCTGATGAAGGAGTGGAGCAGATTGTCACTGTCCTCTCAGCCCTTGGCAAACTTGGGACTGGGATGTGCGCTCTCCAGTGATGCAGGCACAAGCATGTGACATCCCCAAGAAATAGCCTGGCATCCTCAGCAGCACGAATTAGATCTGAAGCTAGAGGAAGGAGTTCCCATGGTGCGATAACCACTGCAGCAGCTGCCAGGGGCGACTCAGAAGGCATGTATGTGTAGCTGACTCCAGTGTCCTGGCAAACAAGCCCACAACTTGATCGCCCACTGGACAGCAGGGAACTTAGTGCCTGGTGCCGGAGCATATTTGAAGCTCTCATCCTGTGCCATCAGCTGCCGAGCTAGCAGCACAAGTTACTAAATCTGAGACAGCAGTGTAATTGCAGTAATTCCCAGAGCAGTTTACCCAGTGCTTCTTCCAACAATAAGGCAAAAGCAAGAGGACTTGTTAGGGGCAGGAAATCCAAAACTCTTGGTGCCGTATTTCACAGGATAGGGAAGAAGATAAGATTAACCATCTCATCTGCATACCTGTTTTGCTGCAAGCTGTTAAAACTAGCAGTTACCCTTGTGCTGAGTTCAGTACACTGAATGGCCAGGCCACGTCTTCTACTAAAAACCAGCCAGTTTTGATGAGCAGGTCTGGGACAGGCTCTTGGGTATCTTCTTTGACAACCAAGGCCAGTAGGGCATCTTTGTTTTTATCAAATCTATTTCATGTTACATCAAATTCAACAAGCCCAGGAATATGTCTCAGTGCTTTGATTCCTCCATTTTTTCCCCCTATGCCCAGCACAAATGACCATAATACTGCAAAAATGAAGGTAAATTTGCTTTTGTTTTCTTCTTGCTCCAAACAGCAAATAATGCAGTGACAGATGTTATGTTCACCAACCAAAATCTTGTGCTGTGATTAGCTATTATTAGCATGTGTCTAATCCCCAGCGGATTAAGTGGTTCATCTAAGCATGGCTTCAAGTGTCACCTATGTCTCACATGGACATAAACTAATCTGTTTTGTTGGAAACCGATGAAGTGATAAGTGTTTGGAAGCCTTCTAACTGACAGAAGACACTGCAATTTGTTCTCTGTCACATCCCCATGTCAGGGTGGAAGAGCACACTTCATATTCAGTGTCAGTCCCTTTAAGATCTAATGGGCATCTAGCCCTGAAGTGCAGTTTAAGAAATTACTTTTTGTGTGACTCTTTAGGTGGCCAAGCAGTCCCAGTTATCATCAGCTCATTCCTGTGTGGATTTGCCCAGGCTGCCTCTGAAGACACGCAGATAGCATGAACAGGGTATGTTCAGTCACTACGCTGCACGCAAAGTACTACTGCCTCCCTCTTAAGTGCAAATGGAAGCTGCACAGAGGCCACATCGAAGTTTCCTCTGGCAGCAAGCAAGGACAGCATTTTCCAGACAATGGCCAGCCCTAAACCAGCTGCCTGGAAAGCAACACAGTTCACACCAGCTAGAGCAAAGTTGTGTGCTTCTGTTCAGGAATTCCTGGGCAAGAGGTGGTAAGTGATCACTGGAGCAAGCCCAAAACATCCAGAAGGCTTTAGCCTCCCTCTGGAAGGCCAGACTGTTGGATGTGAACCAAAAGCTTTGGGACTTCCTGGGCTCACCCCACAGGAATCACAAGTTGTCTCTAGTGGTTATGTCCAAGGCTTCCCCGCACTTAGCAGCCAGCATGAGGAACAACTGCTAATACTGGCAACTCCTACTTGAACATTTGAAGTCTTAGAGCTCCCAGGTGAGACTGGGACAAAGAGTACAGCAGCAGCCTTTGCATTTGGGGAAATTCTTCAGGCGCTTGAAAACGTCAGGCATGGTTTGCTGCCGGAAGTACTCTTCTAGAGAGTTCTGCCTTCTCGTCTTTCTATGATGCATTGTATCCCCATGAAAAGCTACTAGAAGGAACATTTTAGGAAGGAGAGAGCTGTAGTATTTATGTAACTGGAAATGTTGACAAAATTAGTTAGGAAGAACATACATAAAAATGTTTCAGTGCACAGGTGAACTGACGACTCCCAAGATTTTGATACGAATATGAGAGCAAATCTGCATTTTTGCACCTTTTTGTCCCCTGCCACATGCAGGTAATGCATAATGTCTTCCTCCTCTTGCAAGGATCACCTTAATTTGAGGATGCAAGTATCGGAACAGCTAATTATGTACTTGCTCCATGCGAGTTGCCAAACTTGAACATGTGCCTATGCAGATGCATGTGTATAGTCCAAGTGTCTCTCTAATTAATGCTCTGTGCTTACTCTCCTAACATGTGTTAGGAGCAGAAAGACTTCAATGAGACAAAGCAGTGGTACAATCAAATCAGCAGATTTATTAGCTTTCTGGGCAGCTTTTTCCATTATGTAAAATCTGTGTTTGTATTAGTATAGCAGTCAGACCCACCAGCGTGAGGATTACAGTTGGTTTTTTACATAATGGATTATCCAAGATTAAGTGTTTTATTCAGGCACACGAGCAAAAATAACCAATTAGTGACTTTGCAGATTCCTTATTTAAAGGGAGCTGGAGGACAACTGACACAAAACTCTCCTGCTACCAGCAGCCCAAAGACTGAAGCAGAGTAGCCTCAAGGATCTCCAACATCTCTACACAGCAGGTAGGTCTCTATTCAGCAGAGGCGGATCAGACTGGCATGTCTTGCAGCAGGGAAGTGCAGCTTGCATGGCAGCAGCTAGGAGCAGAGTAGCTGCATGGGTGTTTGGGCATAGGGTTGGTAGCTCAGCTTGGATGGTGCTGACAAGCATCAGGTAACTGTTTAATCTTGGCATCAGGACAGGTATTCAGCTGCAAGAACGTATCTTGCTCTCTTCCCAAACTCTGAGAAACAAATATACTGGGATATGGATGAGCTGGGATACCCAAGGAGAAAAATAAAGCCACGGGGACCTAGTGGTTGTGCTGCAATGAGAGACCAAACCTCTAGAAAATTAATATTATTTGTCATGTTTGTTGAAGGCACGGTCAGAGGGCAGCCAACACCAAGGTGTATTATGCCATTAGAGTAGGCACTTAGAAAAGGCCTGTTGTGGTGATGACAACTGGTGATAAAGAACACAGCTTTGCTGGCTTGAAAGCAAAGTGGACATTCACTGTGAAATAATTAGAAACAACATCTGTACAAGGTACAGTGATTTACCAGAGCTCATCAGAACATTTTTCTTCCTGTGAAAACAAAATTAAAAATATTTCCATTTTTTACCAGTTCTTACCAACCTTATCCATAATCTGGCTTGATTTATAATACGAAAATACCGTGAATTGCATTACTACTACTGGCAAGCAAAATACTCCTGCAAAGTAATTGCCACTGAAGATCAGTTTTGGCTTAATTTAGGCACCACAATGACTCAGTATCAGTGGAAGAATTAGTTGTCTACTTAGTGTGAAAGAAACTAATTTTAAAATGATGGACATGCATCTGTAGCACCACCTACACCTCCATCTACTGCATGAACTAAACCCCCATGCCTGCTTTTGTCTTGCAGAATGAAATATGCGCAGTATGTTTTCCTGGCCTCGGTCTTCTACACTGTTGAATACAGCCTAGCTCAGACCTGTGCAGTGGAGTCTTTCGCTGTGAAAGACAATTTTGATCCAAAAAGGGTAATTATGGTTACTCCAATAGTACATGTGAAGGAGCTTTACATATAAACAGTTTATCCAGGTTATGAGTTTTGCTCATCTAAATGGGTTCTTCACCAAAAAGTTAACTTCTTTCTTATGCTGTCTTGCAGATGCTCTTCCTGTAGTTTGCTTTTCTCAGTACTGTTTAACCTTCTGAACATTATGGTAAAACTGGCCTTGACAGCCAGGGATATTACTCAGTTAGAGGTCATCTTCTGTTAGCTAGGCACAGCTTTGAGCTTTGAGCAGTTCCGTGAAAGAAACAATTTAGATCCACATCAGATAAGAAGCTCGAGCACAAGCCCTAGGGTACTTGCATCCATCACTAGTCATTTTTGGGTGTCATAGCAAACAGAAATCTTAACCTAGTCTGGTGTCCTGAACACTGATTCTTGTTTGAACACATCATTTGTGCTTCTGAGGGAGAAATGAGGGTTAACTTGCTGTTGGAGAGGTCCAGACGTGTGTCAGTACCAACTTTAACTAATGGTCAGCAAACACTACAATTCCAGGGACAGCTGGGATGTAGTAAGCACTTTCTCTGTACAAGATTGGCTTTGCTGGAAACAAACCACGTCCAGGGAGAGCTTTGGGAATATCCCACTCTTAAAAAGTCAAAGTTTTCACTCCAGCTCCTGTATTTGGGAATTAAGGGCTTGCAGGCTTAAGCATATAACGAGCCTAACAGATTTCATTAGCTTCAGTGCAGAATCAAATTTAACACAGCTAGATCCTGCTCTTCTCAGCATTTCTACTGATAATGTTAGCTTTTCAGGGTCTTCATCCCTGTCAGTCACCTGTTCAGATCTTGTTTTCATTTTACTAGATACTTCTTGTACGTTTTCCAGGGCCCATTTTTCACATGAACATATTTTTTCCCTTAATCTCATTCCATTTTTCTCTGTTGTTACTCTCCCCAACACACTCTCTCCTTGTTTTGAGTACATAGTCATCACTTTCTGCCATGCTGGGTAGACCCTTTTCCCCATCAGAGATCAACCGTGGCCCCTGGAAGGCACAAAGATTGTCTCCAGCCAGCTTGCTACAGTCTTCGTGCCTGCGATTTGATATTGTTGAATTTGGTATATTTCATGGAAGAGAAGGGGCTTGAACAGGAAGAACCAGTCTCTCAGAAGACATCTTAGGATGGGAGATGCTTTTGGTGCAGGGTCACTGTGACAGGAATGTCTCACTTGACAACGAGTACAGGCAGACGGCAGCACAGCGCTGCTAGACCCGCTCCTTCTGGCACACAGGGCTCATCAGGCAGCACTGCAGGATCTGTGTGTTACATTCCCACCCAAAATCAGGCTGGCATTTATCAGGCAATGGGAAGTTAGAAAGGCACTTTGATCACAAAATGGGGTTTGTGCTTATCTTGCCATGGTGGTTAATTCAGATATTAATACGCTTCCATGACAGTATGCAGGGAAATGGTATGCCCTGGCCAAGAAGGATCCAGAAGGCCTTTTCCTTCAGGACAACATCTCTGCTGAATACACTGTGGAGGAAGATGGCACAATGACAGCATCCTCCAAAGGCCGAGTGAAGCTTTTTGGGTGAGCTTTCTTGACTTTCAGCTCTAGCTGCTGCCATGAGGTACTGGATGAGGGGGACATGGATGGTGATTTATCCTGAACACACAACATGGCTGGATTTTCGTCATCAAAAAGGGAAGTTTAGCCCAGGTGTTAGATTAAAAGCTAGAGGATAGACACTTTTGAGTCCTGAATCTCTTCTCAGCCTGGTTCAGGTTTGCGTATACCACAAAACTACTGCATAAAGTCAATTATTAAATCAAATCCTGATTGATGGAGTGGTTAGATAAATTAATTGCAATCAAGTAAAGGAGCTAATGAAGGCTGTGGGGCTGCAAGGACAGGACAACCCTCATTTCACTGAGAGGTTACGGGGAAGGAGAGGAGCTTTACTTTCACAGATGTCTCAACACAGTGTTGGACAGGTTTCTGAGGAGAACATGTGGTTAACTCCTAGATATAATTGCAGTGCCTGAATGGACAGATGGCAGGAAGCTTAGAGTTTTGCCTGTTGGACATGATTACTACAAGGAATTACAGCATGTAGAGAGATTAAATAGCTTTACGAGTGCAGAAAAGAAAATCTGGGGCTTCCAATAGGCTAGTGCTAGCAGGTGGCTATGAACCTTGTACATCTTAACAGCGCAGCATTCCAGGATGTTTTGGGAATGGGCAAATGAAGCTTTGCAGGTATGCCACACAGTGCAAGTGAGAAGATTCCTGGAAGGCCTCTTCAGAAAACAAGTGGGGTCTCAAGGCTGCTGCAAATTTTATTTCTGCAAAGGCAGGATAAGGGGAAGCGCAGCCTGAGCGAGGGGAATGAAGACCCTTCCAGTGTTTCACAAACCCAGGTAACACCTGACAAACGGTGTTGAAATGTGGGCGGCATTCAAAGCAAACAGATACCAAACAGAGAAGGGTATAGGAACAAACGGACTCCCACAGGGTGTCTCAAAGACTGTGTGGTGGCTCTTCACAAGCTTAGCAGAGGGGCTGTAACTATTGCTGTGCTTGTAACAGACATCCCTGTGCTCATATTGCTGGGAAAGGTTAGACAGGGGAGAGCCAACTCCCTTCCTCTGCCTGGTGCACAGCTACTGACCCCAAATGAGCCCAAATGCAGGTCAGCTCACCCTGCAGACTGCTAGCAGGGAGCCAAGAAACCACGTTCACTATTGTGCTTGGTGGCTGTCTGCTGGTACAGAAATGGGTGGTAAAAACCCTACTGAACTGAAGGAGGGTCAGGGCATTGGCCCAGCCACAGTGTAGCCCTACAGCAGAGCTGGGGACCAGACAGCAGCAGCAATCACTGGCAGTGACTGGGGGGTGTCACGGATTTGGATTACTTAATGACAGTGACTTTTGCATTAAGAAAGGCCATGCCCATGCCTGGGGCAGTTGTGCCCAAGTCCCGAGTGAGGGGCACCCATTTGAAGCTCTCATGCTGCCAGGTTTTACTTTGAGTTTTATGGATCTCATTGCAGTTTCTGGGTGATCTGTGCTGACATGGCTGCTCAGTATACGGTACCTGACCCAACCACTCCAGCAAAAATGTATATGACCTACCAGGGACTGGCCAGCTACCTCTCTAGTGGTGGTGAGTGAAATTCTCCAGCCCCCTGACGGTAGTCAATTGCTTACAGCTGTCCAGATGTGTGTTTCAACATAGGAGCAGGAAAAACAGTTCAGCTCAGATTGCTCCAAGTGAAGAACATCCTTTTTTGGGAGGGATGCTTTATCCAAGCAGTGAATTTTATCTCCACAGAAAGGGCAGAATCCAGAGACTCCCCAGAAATCCCTGTTATCCACCATATATGTTAACATGGAGGCTTACAGGCATTAGGCCACACGCATGGATTTTGTACAGCCAAGTGTGGTCTTGAACCTGGGGAAGCAATACTTCCTGGGCCCCACTGTGGACGTTATAAAAGTGCTGAGGTCAGTCATCCTTGTACTCCTCATAGCTAAAAAGAGGAGACAGGTGGACCCACAGCTGCATTCCAGCAACAAGACACATCTCCTCAGGCAGACAGAGCTGGACTCAAAGAAATGGAGCTGTTAACTCAAGTCCCCCTCTCAGAAACTGCTCATGCTGAACCTCACTTACGCTGAACCCTTCAAAGCCCATCCGTTGTGCCTGAGTGTCCCATAGCTGTGGCTATCCAGCTGTGGAAGTTGGGGAGGACTTCTAATGTATAAGAAAGAAATACGTTCACTTAGTACTGGCAGATAAGCCACACCAAAAGGAACTTAGCTGAGCAAGGCTATAAAATAGGAGGAATGTTTCGCTGAGACTTCCTGTATAGGAAATGTAATCTGTACTGTATCTCCTTCCTTCCACCATGCTTGAGCGAGCAACATAGAGACATTTGTCATTGAAAACCTAGAAAATCCTAGTCCTCTGAATTCTTCTAGCCTAAGAAACAAAAGGTGAAAATGCACTGAGCATCATGGGGAAAAACATGGTCACAAGATTCCCTGTGCTTGTCCCAGTTCTTCCTTCATAGTGTGGAGATAAGCTGGATGTCTGACATGATTATACAGCCTTTGGAAAGCTATCTCTGTCATGTGTTGAAGTTTGTCATCTCCCTGCTGAAGGATCTACCCCTGCTCTGTTTTTCCCACTGTGACAAACCCGTGTGTTCTGATGTTTCAGGGGACAACTACTGGGTGATTGACACCGACTATGACAACTATGCCATCACCTACGCCTGCCGCAGCCTGAAGGAGGACGGCTCCTGTGATGATGGCTATTCCCTGATCTTCTCGCGCAATCCCCGTGGCCTCCCCCCAGCCATCCAGCGCATTGTACGCCAGAAGCAGGAAGAAATCTGCATGTCTGGCCAGTTCCAGCCTGTGCTTCAGTCAGGTACCTGGGGCTACTTAGCAAACTCACTAAGCTGCACAATAGGTGATTGCATTTGCTCTTAATGTGACAGAACCACAGCAAACTCAGTTGTTCTTTTTTAGCAACTGTTTCTTAGTGTTAGATCTAATAGGAGAAGAGTTACAAAGGGAAATCCATGCAAGGGCAAGAGCCTGCTACAGGTTGGTTCTGCAGCCTTAAGATTGCTACTTACAGGAATCCTGCGTGTTGAAATTGGTACACTACCAGAAGATCAGCCTTGTTACTGTAGCAGACAGGACAGGGATGGATGCAACAAGCCGATGTTTCTGCACTTGGAAATGCTCGTATTGGCCACATGCATTAAATAGTATTTTACCTTGGGTCTGTGCAGTGTCCTTCAGGAAAGGATGAGAAGGTGCCTCCAGGAAAGACCACCCTCATACTCCTTCATTCCATCATGACTTGTGTCCTGTGTGGTCTGAGTAGCAGGGGTGAGGGGCTCTGAGCAGCATTTCTGACTGTGTCTGCTGGCAGTGGGAGTCAGCAGTTGCACCACATACATGCAAACAGACCATGTCTAAAGCCCATTTTGAGAACATTTTTCTGGAGGTACAGGATTTGATCTTCTAGTTCAAATGCTGTCCATCAGATAGTCAGCTACCTTTTAAGCGCTATGCTGGAGGCAGAAATCCCTCTTTGCTGGCAGTTGAGTACCCACACCCTTCACATCCTCAGTGCCTTGCCTTGCCTTTACCCCTTACTAAGCCACGTAACACACGCGTTCCACACTGTGGGACAAGGAGTGGCAGCTAAAACCTGAACAGCACATCGTTGTGTCAGCCAGTCCTCCGCTACTGAGCATGTACTGGCATCATCCAAGCAGCCCTGCCCCGTCCTCCTCCGCACAGCTCCCTGTAGCAGAGGGAAGGCAGCTGGTCTGCAGGGTCATGGCTGGGCTCTCAGGAAAGCTGAAAGCCCACGGCTACCTGGGAAAGGCTGCCTGAGTCTGTGCCAATAGACACAGCAATGCAAACTGCAATTTTTGCACCCCACATCCTAGTCTTGTACTGTGATTCAGAAGTACCCTAGGAAGGTTGTAGCTATAGCTTCACTGGAGATTAAAAGGCCGTTAAAACACTTTGCAAATTTACTTACACAGACTAAAATTTACTCTTCTTTCTTTCCAGGGGCCTGCTAAAAGTACGCTTCCGATCCTATCCTTAAGCACAGAAACCAGACCTCTTGGTCTTGAAGTTGCCACTCATCATAAAAAAAAATCATAGTATGGAATAGTGTGTTTTTCCTCAAAAACACATGAAAATATTGGGGGATCTGTAAACTGTGTGCAATATAATAGTGATATTTGAATTTTCAATGGAATACCTATGTGGCATTTGTCAATAAATCTTTTTGAAAAAAAGGCACCTCTGGAACTGGTGTTTTATTACCTGCTGTCCTGTCTACTGGGGAGCAGAAAGACTGCGGATGCTCACCGAGGGCAGGCGACACAGCAGCCAAGGGTGCTCCCAGCACAGGCAGGGCAGTGTCGCTCTCCAGCAGCGGAGCAGGGCAAGGATGGTGAGAGGGGCAGGTCCCCTGACAGTGCTGATCATCAGACAAGAGCATGGTGACAGGGCAAGTCTGGGATTCACCTAGCAAATCCAGCCAGCAAGTGTGGGCAGCAAGGCACAGGGCAGGGTGCAGGCACACCAGTGAGGTGGCTCCAGGCAAAACCAGGACTGGAGAGCATGTCTGAGGCAGAGCTACCTGTAGCAAGGCTCCCAAGGGGAGAATCACAAATGCAGTAAAACAGATGCTACTTTCAATAACACTGGACATTGCTTTACATGAGCAGGTGCTTGCATTTCTAATGGCATTACCAGTAATTTGCTCCCCTCTGCCTTCATAATCCAGTTTTCAGTATTGGAAAGGTATAGAACTGAAATGATATCGAACAGACTGGTTTTATGACCAAGAACTTCGTGGACAGAGAAAACCAAAAAGAGAGTACCTAGAAATCTCCATGTAGAAAAAGGGTATCACGAGCCAGCATTACTGACATGTATTTCTCACTGCTTTCAGTAAAATCACATTCACCTTGTGTTTCCTAGTAATAAAAGTACCAGTCTGGAACACTCCAGCACCCTGCTGAACCCTGCAGTTTGTCAACTACACAAATTTTTACAAGTTATAATTACCAAGCATGGAGGTAAGACCAAGCTGAACAGCTCCTACTCCTGAGGCTTCAAAAAGGTGTGTGGCACAAGACTGATGTTGACAGAAGACCTTCAGAGCATCGCACTGTTAAACAGCTTCTACAAGATGCTTGCACAATCTTACCTACAGTAACTGGAAAGAACATAGAAACCAAAGACCAGAGACACTCTCCAGGACGAGACATTATCCCAGGGATGCAGCAAAGTCTCTCAAACTTGTATTTCCCAGGATTTCCCAGCAATACTCATAAGGCTCTCAACTCATTTGAACAAAGGTGTCCTTGGTCTTCAGGTCTAGGGAAAACTACCCTGACAGGGAACAAAATTGTGAACTACCACCTAAAGCTAAGGACAAACACAGAGAAGCACTAGCAGGCAATGCTAACAAAAGCCCACATAGATAGAGAACTACTGACTGCTGAAAAAATATCAGCCTTTTCTGCTGGACTAAGTGCAAGGTCAGTGCGTCGATTCAGTGTTCTCCACTTGCACCCTTCTCCCAACAGGAAGTGCTGGGGTGGAATCTGTGAACTTAGGACTTGAATAACAACTCATTAGACAAGGCTGACACTTAGCTGAAAGGAGCATGGCCTTTGGCCAGAACTTTCAGACCAATACTACCAGTCTTACCAAAGTGGGATTTTTAATGTCTATGGTTATAGTAATTTTATGACCAGAGTAGATGAGAGCTGTAGCAAAAAGAGACAATCAATATGCAGGACCAAATACATCCTTATTGTGCTTGGTGTAGTCTCTCTAGATGAGATAGGCAGTGAAATTCCTCCTCAGCCACATGAGGCAAAGCCTGCAGAATCACAGAAACATAGTGGCAATTCCGGTTGAATACACCATAGAGATCATGTGGCCCAGGAATTGTATTTGGGGCAGCATGTTTCCATCAGGACCACAAGCAGGTCCTCGTTGTGTGATGTGGTGAGCTAATGAACAGATGGGAGTTACCTCATATCCATTTCTCTCCAATGACTGCAGGAAATGTGAAAGACAAGGTAGGGTAGAGCAGGCAGCCATCAGTGTGTTCTGATGAGATTGACACTTCTCTTGAAATTCTGTTGAGTTCAACATGAAACATCTCAGGTATATCTAGAGGCAGACATCTTCTGTCTGCTGTTTGAGCTGGCTGATGAAAAGCAGTCTATTATTCCTGGGGTTTAAGTGTGTGTACAGGTCCCAACTCATAATCTCTGTCCTGCACAAACTTTCCACTAACAAGACAAAATAAAAAAACTGTTTACACATTAAAAGGACTGTTGTTTTGTCCTCAGAAGGTCCTTTAGTGCTGGCAGAAAGACTATGACTCCGCAACAGCAGGAGGGACCCTGCAAGGATATTGTCCTTCACACACCAGTGAACCTCCTCCAGCAAGGACACTGCAAGTCCTGAGATCAGTCACTATGATACCACCCTGAGTTTGACCAGTTTTCCCCGGGTTGTGGTAATGTTGCCTTCTCCAGTCACCTAGAAACAGAGACTAGACAAGAGTAAGGGAATAAAGGTAGGTATTTATTTGAAGGGCCTTCAAGGTACACCCTGGGGAGCCAGAGGCTGCTTCCATAAAATGGACCCCAAGATGGACGACAGGTCACGAGTTCTTTACACTGTTATAGGTTTGGTCTATTTGCATATCAGCATAAATTCACCAATTAAAACTTTAGCTCTCTTCCATTTCTCCACCTCTCTCCTGGTCCTAGTTTCCACCTTTAGGCCTCGGACAGCCCGAGTGTCCTTGAATAGCAAGCTCAGAGAAGCTTTGTTGTGTCTATCTAGTCTAAGAAAGCAGCAAACAAGCTGTAAGAGACTTCAGAGTTACACACTAGGCAATACAGGATTTGAAAAGTACAGAAGTTAAAACCTAAGGCATCAGTAACAGAGGCAATCTATGCATTTAGGTTTCTACTTCAGCCTTGACATTTTTTAAGGTAAAGTTCCCTTTATGCTTCAGTTTTATGTAATGTTGGAACTTACATGAGTCAAGCTACCTTTTACCCCCTGCTCTGGTAGCCACTGCGAGATGCTGTGTGGTACTTGTCTGGGGTTAAAACATGACAATAACCTGAGAATAGCCTCTACTTCCCAAGATTAAGTTATTGACATAAGAGTTTTAAGCGGTTTCTACAACACAATGATGTTTTTACAGGGTTCACGTGAAAGATTAAAAACCGGTTTTATTGACTAGCACAAAAGATGGTAACAAAGGTAGCATATACACAATTAGACAATGTAAAATACTCAGTTGAAAGCTTCTTTCAGTCGCAAAATAGTTATATAGCCTCACAAGCTTTTGTTTGAAGCGCAGGCAAACAATCCCATGTTGCAGTTGCAGTTACATATTCTCATTTGGATTAATGAACAGCAAGAGAAATATATGAGTGCTCTGCAGTCTTGCTTTGGTTATGATACTACAGAACTGCTAAGCACCTGACATTCATACCTAGCGCTGTGGATACTTGGCACTTCTGAAAACTCAAACTGTAATGGGCGGCTGATCACTACATGTAACAGAGGAGATTAGTTAAACATGCAATTTTGGAAACACTACCAGAGTCAGCAACAGATGGTTACAGAAATCTCAAGTTTCAAGTACTAAATAGCGTTTTTCTGGATACATTAAATGACAAAAAAAGAAAACGCCATTTCAAAACTTTTATACTTTGTTAGAAATAAGCTCATACCAGGAAATACCAACTTCTCTCTGTAATACATGTTCACTGTTGTTAATACATGTTCATTTCTTAAAGGCATGAGTTTATATCATAGCAGCAAAGAAGATTTTCAGAAGAAATCTTCTATTTTTCATGGTTTGCACATCTATACATTTTCATCCCTGAATAACAAAACAATACTATCCACTACAGCTATGTTTCTTTTTTTTTTTTTTTTGTGGTTTTTTTTGGTTTTTGTGGGGTTTTGTGGGTGTTTTGTTTTGTTTTGTTAAATACACCTGTAACTAGTGCTTAGTCCTTGGTTTGGTAAAGACTGCTATATTCTGATTGCCAGAATGGGAAAATTTTAAAGCAGAAGGGCTACTCAAGTAGGACATCCTAACACACTAAACTGTCCTCTCCAGCCCCAGTACCTTCCCCTGCTTCAGACACACTAAAATCTCTCAAGACTATACTTAGTGTTTCTCTAAATAATTTTATTTGTGGTTCCACCTCACACTAGCAAAACAACATGTGTTAACTGCTAGATTTTACTTAACTGTGTACACTGGTTCTTCACTCAGGGGCTATTACCACAACTTTAAAATGTATTTTTGCTATCCCCATCCAAGTAAAATGTCTCAGTAACTTTTTTTAAACTGAGAGGGTTTTCAATTCAGTAGGCTCCATGGCCCTTTTCTGTTCTGCCTGCATGGACAAGGAATTGGAGGACTAGGATGTGACAAGTGCCCCTTATTGAAGGAGGCAAGAAATATTTCTTCTGAATTCTGTGGCAGAATGAATCTTTTAAGGCTAATTTCAGTACAGGCACAATAACAAGTAACCAGCAAGTGACAAGATACAAGGCCACATCACTGACTTTTTGCATATGCTTCTTTTCTGTGCTGTAAAAGTTGAGGTATTTGAGGTAGTTCAGCTCTCTCCTACTGTGCAAACTTGGGCACTTCTTTTTTCTGAGACCTGAATGTTTCATTAAATATGCGTTTTTTGTTGTTATGTTGGTGAGGTGGCTGATGTCAGCAAAGAGAGCAGTAGGGGATTTGTTTGTGTGACAAAGTCACTGCTCTTATGGAAAACACTCTGGCTGTTTTCACTGGCATTATCCTTCACTCTGCAAGCCTGTTGAACGTACAGCTCAAACTGTGTCAGTTGTGAAAAGGGAAGAATAAAACAGCACCCCTGCAATTTCAGGGAACTTTGCTGTTTACCCAAAGTGTTTGGCAGCTGCAAGCACAGTCAGTGGTGATCTGTAGCCCATGATCGAGGGCTGTCACACGCTTGTGCACATGCTTTGCAAAGCACAGGAGCTCAAACTGCTCTTTGTTAATTTCCTAAGTGTCCTAAGTAGCAGCCCTGCTACATTCAGTAGAGTGCTGTCCTGTCTTACGAAAACACAAAAGGCTCTAACTAGTGTTTCAGCTTTCTCCTGGCCATGCAGGCCTGAGTGGTCACTTACAGTCTGTGAGGGGAGGTGTTAGCTGTAAGGGCTGAAGGACACCAGGCTAGGTTACAGCAATGGAGAGAAAGAGGGACTTTCAGGGTTAGTTCACCAGAAAGAGGCAGCAGCTGACAGCCAGAGTCCCAACAAATGACTTGGACAAAAACAAAAAAGAGAAATGTGTGGAAGTCTGGAGGCTAGGGCTTTCTGTGCCTTCTCCCCTCTGAGAATGAGCTGATAGCCCTTCCTCTGCATATGGGAAATAGCTCTGGCATCATGTAATGGTCACAAATACTGAGAGAGGTGGGTGGAAACCCCTCTGTGAGAGAGTGAAAAACCTCATATACCTGAAGACATGGCAAGTGTTCTGAAATAACTCACTGTGACTAACCAGCAAGGAATAAGGGATCCTTCACTTTATGCTCTGAATGTGTCTGGTTGCTGTGCACTTTTCCATCAAACCCTTAAGTCAAGACAGCTTGGCAGCTAAGGCAGGCAGCTCACTCTGAGACAGGTCCTCCATGTGCCTTTGCTACCATCCTTACTCACACAGTGAAGCAATGGTCTTGTTCCTGCCACAGTCTGTGACCTCCATAAATCTCAGCTTGCCCTGGCCGTTAGTTCAGTGTAGTAACAGGAAATAATAAACATTTATCCCCATAGTTCCTAGTTACCAGGCTGAATCCCTGTCCTACGGCAGCCCCCTACCAGCTGGGTTGGTGGTTGTGGTTGTTTGATAATGCTGTCTTTTGTGCTGTGAAGAGTTAATAGGGGCAGTTGCTTCTAACTTGCATTCCTAACTGCATCAGGTCATTTCCATACTCCCTCCACAGG
>VYZQ01016294.1:52780-86634 GCA_013400655.1 Mystacornis crossleyi | reverse complement strand
AAAAAAAAAATCACATGTGTAAAGGGTATATTAAATATAATATGCTGGTTAATCCGACTCAGTAGTTCTCAGTTAAGCAGCTGGCCTTGTGAAAGATGTTAACTTAAAAACTGAAGGAACTTTCTCAACATATCTCAATCCCTGATGTGTACAGGCACAAAGAAACTATTTAGTTCTATATCCATTGCTTTCAGCTCTTCCTGCTGAATGGTAATGGATTCTGTAACTTAAACACAAAAAATAATTCTGCTATCCATAATAACATGAGGCTACGAAGGCTTCTGGGACCTGGCAGGTTATCAGGAGATAACAGAGAAACAGAGATGAGTTTTAAGAACTTAAAATAGACAAGTAACTCAGCTAAGTTTGTTCTGAACTGCAGCAGAGCAGAGTGACTGGAGACACAGGCAGAGGCAGTCAAGTACCACACAGTTCCAGAACAAAAGGTGAGTTTTTTGAAAAGATGACAGAGTAGTACCAGTGTGGGCAACAACGGAGGAGTAACTAAAGCTCCTCAAATTACATCATTAAGACTGGTAACACCCGTTAAGACAGACAGTCAAGACAGCTTTTAAAACGGTCATGTTTTGTTTCATTTAGAAGCAGAATATTCAAGAGATACGAGACTGGATGACAGAACAATGAAACAGAAAAACCTGACTCCAAATTAAAAGCAACTTGCGACAGGAGAAACAAAAACGCAGCTTTGAAAAGCGTTACAAGCTGAAAGGCCTAGTACTGAATACCACAGGAAAAGAACCCAAATAATACATACCAAACCATAGGCCATGCTTCTCTCATGTTCTTGGGTTATGTCTGCTACATATGCAAAAACTACAGAAAATGTCACTGCAAAAACTCCAGACACGGAGATTACAGCGAAGTACCACCTACGAACACGATTAAAAAAAATTAGGACAGCTAAATAGAAACAAAAAGTCTATTCAATCCAAGCACAGTTAAACAGTAAATCACCTTGTCCAACTTATCCTGACAATTTATTGAGGTAATCTTGGATAAAGCCAATGTGAATGTGTCTTGATAGAACTGTGTAACTCTTACGTGCACCAAGTACAAACAGCATGATTTTGTAACATCTGCGAAAAGCGGCTGTGATTAGGTACTACTAGGAAATGAGGTGTTCAGCTAATAAACTCAGCTGGTCTAGGATCCAAAGCAAATTAGTAACTTCAGTATTTTGAGAACCTGGTCATTGAAAAGCCTCAACATCTGCCATATCTTTATGCTATAGACACTAGCACTTGGCATTTGAAACCTGAATAATCACTTAGAAACAAGCTCCTTCTAAAGAGGGATGAGCAGCCCATGTGACCACAGAAAACAGGAAAGGCTGATGGAGCTACCTGAGCAGCTGGCACTGGCCTGTGTCAGTGCAGGCTGGGCCACTGCTGCTCCACCCTCAGGGACAGCACAGGGGTCAGGGATCGAGCTCAGGCCTCTGACTCCTGCCCCACCTGGGCAAGGTTCCAGCCAGTTATCAGGTCGGTAAGGTGCACCCACCATCAAAGGCAGTCGATTTTAGAATTTGAGAAACAAAAGTGTAAAACTGCTGCAACACTGTAGGTTACAAATGGTTACCTCACGCACTCCCATTAGGTATGGTTTTGATTTCAGTGTTGCTGGCCGGTATCTGAGTGAGAACTGTGGCCACAATCCAGACCTGCACAGTTCACTGGACAGTGTTCTCCAGCTTTGGCAGATGTGCTGGAGCAGGACGTAGGGCTTACAGCACACAGATCAAACTCAGCAGCTATTGAAATTCTGACCAAGGCCTTTGGCCTCATGGCAGCTGCTTCACGTTTACTGTTCCCCCAGCTTTGCACAGAAGTAATAAAAAAAGTCTCAACCTTCCATGAAGCACAAACAGCGTTTTATCAACAATGCTGCACACATAAGCATTAGATAGCAACCTTGAAAATCAACAGCCAATCTGGTGTGAAACAATTTACTAACCATGGGCTGATCTTCATTAGTGGTATTGGTGCACAGGTGAAAAATACTGTTAGCAGCAAGAAGGACTTTCGTCCCCACACATCAGACAGGGCACCTATGAGTGGGGCACTGAGAAACGACAATAAGCCCTGGGTGGAACAAAACATTTGAAGTTAGAACCAAGCGGTCAGACTCATGATAGCTGACCACAGCACAGTCTGAGAGCAGCCTGGGCTCTGGTTTGAATCAAGTCAATGGCTACAGTGCAATGCACCAAAGGCAATTTGTGGCCAAGCATCATTCATCTTCTATCCCGTGTCTGGTTACATAAAATTTGAGATCTGTTACCTCAGAACTACACAAAATTCAAAATGCAGATGATCCAGTCATATTAGCAGTTTCATGAACTGTGTTTTATTGTCTCATCTTCTTAAAACTCACGTGAATCTAAGTAATTGAAAAAACCCTACTGGGGCAACAAGCTCCAAGTAAAAAATTATCCGCTTTTAGCACCATATGCATCATTTGGGATTAATCAACCACCTTTTTATTTGCTGAACCCAAACAGTAGATACAGACCAAGCAATACCTTACTAAAAGTAAAAAGATGCATGTTTGCCTTTTTAGTACTGATTTATTCCCGTTTCATTTATACCGTGAAAGCCATATTGAAAAACCTCTCAACTGTTTCTCTCAGCTGGCAGTTATTTCTATATTCGTCCCATCATTCACTTTAAATTGTACTTGTGATTAACTTCTGTCAACTCACCTTTACTCCTTGAATTAGACCATTCATTAAAAATGTATGTTTTGGGAAGGTTTCATGCAAAACCTGGAGAAGAAATATGAATACTGTCATTTACACAATATCAACTACAAATATTGCTCATGATACATCCAACTTCATGATAAACAGTAGGGTTTTTTTTTATTTTCATAGAATACAGAGAAAAAAAGAAGAAAAAAAGGCAAACCACAAATAATGTGAATAATCTTTAATTTGCATGGAAGGCATTTTGAGATTTCAGTGTCTGAAATATAAATAAACCGTAGAGAACCTAGAAAATTATTTCAGACCAGACTCCCCACGTTACTGTGTCATCTGTCGGGGACTGGGGAGAGAGAGAGGAGAGAGGTCACCATCCTGAAGTGGCTCTCAGTTTGGTGAGCAGAACCCAGAAATGCAGCTGTCTCAGTCTGATTTATGTTTAGATGACAGGATTCCATTCAGTGATGATGTGCAGTTCATACCCAAAAGACTGTCCACAGGTAACATCAGCTTTCAGAGCAGCACCAAAACTGCATTTTAGGTGGAGTTGGCTTGGGAGATTTTAAACCCTAACTCCTTTTAATTTGTCAGCATGTATCACTCACAAATTAAATCCAAATTAAAAGCAACCAACTACATGAGAAAGTACTTTGGTACAAACACATTGGCATGACTGTCTCACTAATCACAGGGATGCTTTGACTGGTGTAACAGGGTCTGTGCTCTGAAGCTTCTGCTTAAAACATAGCCAGGTCAGCAAAGACCTCCCTACCTAAACACACGCTTGCATAATGTTACCACATTTCAAGAGTATTTTTGTCCTTACATTTGTAATGTGCCAATGTTTTATGGCATCTTGAAAGCAAAGATAATTTCATTACCACCTTACTGGTTTAAATCAGAAAATATTTACGTGTAAGCTTGAGTGTTAGCAGACTTGCATGTAAACAGCTATGCTACACCATTACACTGCAATAATGAAATAACTGAAATTTTTGATACCATCTAAAAATAAAGGATTTTTTTTCACTTGCATAACAGAGCTCAGTCATATGTAATTTTCATTTCATTTCATGTAATTCAGAAGATGCTCAGTGCCTTTGCAGTAACTGTCCCACCTCCCATACAGTGAGAAAAAGCTCCCGAGGATCACCTACCACTAGAGTGGGAGCTGTCAGGAGTCCCCAAGCAAAAAACTCCAAGAAGATCACGATAACAGCGTGGTAGACACTAGGTGAACCTATTCCTTGAGGCTGAAACAGGAGAAAAGACAGGTGATTAAAACATCTGATCATCTATCAGTCACGAGAAATGCATCTGAACACTATAAACAGAAGGATTAATAATGAAACAGGACCCAAAACTTGGGAATAGGTACCCAAGCTAACTGGTATGGAGTGAAATTCCATTTTTTAACCCTTTGACGCTAATGTCCTGAAGTGTCCTGCTCTTACTCTGCAGAATCCTTCACTGCCATCTCAAAAAATAAACCACTTAGACTGCCAATCTGGGAAACAAGGATGCTACAGGGAAAACAGACTCTTCTTCAGAGAATTAGTTTGTTGTCCTTGAGAAAAGTGTTTAAGTCTACACAAAGCTGCATGGAACCAAGTTTCCATGGTTTCAAAACATGGCAGTGTTCACATACAGCTATCCCCAAGTCTCACTACCTGGTCTATCAAACAGCTTTCCTGTTACTAAAAGGCACCACTGCTACATACAAAACATAGCTCTAAACCAGGAAAGAAACTAAAATAATGAACACCAGAAGCAAATCTCAGGAACAGCACTGATCACTTCCCAAATGCTGAGTGCAGGCCTATCAGTTACAGTGTGCTTCAAATGCAGGAAGAGATGCAGATAAAAGGTTTGGCAAAAGGAACTTGAAATTCTTCACTGATTTAGTAGAAGCAGAGGTAGCTTTTGAAGAGAACAAAGGAGCATGGGTGGGACAATCTGCTCACCTCGTAGACTCCGTAAATGCTGTCAAACAACATGCCATAGTTCAACATTTGCAAATTAAGGATAGCGCTCACTAATTATTTTCATATGAAAGCAGTATGAATAACTCCTCAGAAATCTCATATGCATTCTTTCAACTTAAAAGTGCTGCCTTAACATCTACTTTGCCAGCTTTGTGCAAAGGTGAGTTACTAACAGAGTGGTCCTGATGTGATCAGACCTGGCATTTACACTGAGCACACACACACAGGCTAAGGACCTCGGCTGCTTCCCAAGAAGCCTCAGAGGAATTTTATCAATGTGTATAAGCAGCTGACGGAAGAGTAAAGACAAGAGCCAGACTCTTCTCGGAGGTGTCAGTGACAGCACTGGAGGCACATACTGAAATACAACAAATTATACTTGAACCTCAAAAAAGCAACCCCCTCTGAAACAGTTTCCCTCCTCCAAACCCCACTGGACACAGCCCTGAGCAAACTGCTCCAGCTGACCCTGTCTCGGGTAAGACACTGCGGTAGTTGGATCAACGATGTTGGAGGTGCCTTCCAGCCTCAAATACTACACAATTTTAAGTTGCAGTTATGTAATACTTTTATTAGGAGATTTACACAAACCATACCTAGCTTTTCTTTCCAGATTCCAATATTTCCAACATAGGAAAAAAGAGCTTATTGAACAAATGTAGGAAATGAATACAGAAAACCTCACTGCCTACTCACTCCTATTGCTAGAAAAGATCATAATTTTCAAAAGTAACCATACGAGTCTGTAAGAGGTGAATTACAAAAGTACCTCAGCACTGTGCTATTTTTCTTTCCCAAGCCCTCTTCAGTAAATACAGACATCCCATACAGATATTTCTGCTGTATTTTCAGCCTACTCTCCTAAGGAGGTAAATTAACAGTCTTCGTAGGTACAGAGAGTGACTATAATTATCCTCTCTTCCCACAATTCCTTTCCCTTTCCACCCACAATCCTTATTTTAGCTTTGGGTTAAAAACTTATCCAGCTCTGCACAAACTGTAAGCATCAATGTTAGCTGTTTGACTCAGTCTCATAAAATCAGGTTCATTCTGAGCCCCCAGCTTCCTGTCACGCTGCTGGTTCGTGACCTCCCAAGGCATGACAGACAGTGAGGGAGGTGTCACAAACCATCCCACCCCCCCAGCATGGGGGTCAAAAACACCTCCATTCACAGCAAACACAAACGAGCTCAAAGGCCATCTGTCCCCATGCTGCTCTCATCCAGCTCCGGGCAGCTCCTAGACCACCTGCACAAAGCAAAACAGCAGAATGAAAGCAGTGGCTGTTCTGCACAGGGGAACTGCTGCTGACTGTAGAGGCCTCAGGTGGGTGAGTGCTGCCCTCTGCCATGTCATCCAGCTGTAAGCAACACCAACAGAGCTTTCCAACACACCGGCAAAACCAAACAGAAGTGACATTTAAATCACTAGGGTTCAACTTCCCTTCTTTCTTGTTGCTAGTGCTCACTTACTACAAGTACTGTTATTTGTTCTTATCTACAAAAAAAAGAAGCAATTTAGTCACATTTAGATCACCATCTCTATAGCCATTTTTAAAGGTGGTGGCAACTATCAAGTAGGAAGGATGCTTCTGAGGTGAAGGAGAAAGGGAAGGAGACGAAAAAGCAGTTAGACTGCAGTGTATTAAGACACATTATAATCATTCAGGCCACAAGGTTTCAATACCAGTCTGAAGCACCCTCTGAGCCCAACAGGCACAGTGCAGGTGCTGGGTGTTCAGCCGTGCCCTACTCTACAAAGCTGCCCGCCGTGCTTTCCAAACGGGCTAACGCAGTGTAAGGCAATGGCCTAAGTGCAAGTGACTCAGAAGGCCCCAGCCCTGCAGATAAAAGACACAGAGCCCTTGTACGAACAAGCTGGAACTGACACGTTCCAATCAGAGTAACAGCAACCCTTCTGTCAGCAGGAGCCAGAGCGCATTTGTGCCTGGCTAAACCTGCGGCACAAACAGGGCTCCAAGAATGCCTTTTCCTCTGGTTACAGAGAAGACGTCTTTAATCAAACACTTTGTACTGTCAGGTCATGTCAGCGATAAAAAGTGTACATGCCAGGCCAGCCTGAGAACACACATCTGACAACAACAGAATAACTATCAAAGCAACAAAGGCATTGTGTGTAAAACCACAGCTGTTGCTCCTCTGCTGGAAAGGAAAAGGCACCAAATGAAGTCTTAATCTCTAATTCATTTCATGACTGCTTCAAAAATGCATCATCTTACATAAGATGAATACATAAAGGATGGAAAAATTAAAATTGTTGGGGGAAAAAAACGTGTTGAAACAGAAGTTGTGACTACCCCACCCCTGGAAGTGTTCAATGCCAGGCTAGATGGGATTTTGACCAACCTGGTCTATGGAAGGTGTCCCTGCCCATGGCAGGGGGGTTGGAAATAGATCATCTTTAAGGTCCCTTCCAACCCAAGCCATTTGTGATTCTATGAAACCACTTCACTGGTGTTACTGCCTCTCCTTTGGTGAAATCTGACAACACACACTTGAATACAACACACCATTACACATTTTTTCTGTGATACAGCTACTAAAGCTGCAAATAGAAAAACACAAAAATACCACCATGCACCAACCCAAGCTCCTGCAACACCCACTGCCTTGGCAAGGAGACCCAGCAGAAACTGCAGTGGGAAGAGAGGCTTTGCAGAAACAATGGGTGGGTTTTCCTTTTTTTTTTTTTTTTTTTTTTTTTTTTTTTTTTTTGTTTCCCATCAGAAACTCTTTCTGCCTGTACCACTGCCTCATTAACCATCTGTTAACGTTCTTTCTGGCTCACACAATTTTCTCTGATATCAAACAATTCCAAAATAAACCAATCAGGCTGGAAAGTGTACATGAAGATGCTTGATTAATTACTGATTTGCCAGAGGGAGATATTTAAGACATGGGCCATTTTCAGGTACCTGTTTCCCACAGCGTCACACACCACGCTGGGAAATGAACAAAGCAGCTGAGGACACTGAGCACTGAAGGCTAACTTAACGTTTCAGCAAATATTAAACAAAATTATATGCATGAAGTTTCTGTTGTTGTTATAAAGAACACTCTGCTGTATCAGACTTCATAACTTAAAAAACATATTTTACATAAATAAATTCCCATTTACTTAAAGGCAGAAAGTATCACAAGCTGAACTTTTTGCAGCCTAACAACAATCTACATACCTTCAGCTAATGTTTATGGCCCATTTTTCCAGGGTAAATTAAATTAATACAGAACTCACGCCAGTTTGCATTCAGGTTTTGAAACTGGTGGGAGGCAAAATACAGTTAAAGTTGAAAAGTTAGGGACACTTGGAAACACACTGTATCTTAATCAGTGATACCCCAGAGGGAAATTATGAAGCACCATGTCCCCTGAGTAACAACACTTACACTGCTTGTACTACTCAGTCTACAATACTCGCATTTGACTTTTGCCCAAGGTAATCTCATATATTTCTACCTTTTCAAAGAGCAGGAACACATCCTAGAAAACACCAACAACCATCACCAGAATTCGTTTTGCTTCCTAGAACTTAAGTAATCCAACGAGTTGGCCACTTCGATGAAGAAGTAATGAGACTCTTGACACCTGCCTCTTCTCCATTATTGTTCCAAAAAGACACACTGAAGGGCCATCAGCAATTTAGTCTGCCAAGATGTCTCGTTATTTGAAATAATGGCATTGTATTTAGAACAGGGCACATCGAAGCTACAGAGTGTTACACAGTGGAAAAAATCCAGGGGCAATGATACATTGCAAGTAACGGCACTCATCAATATTAAAAAAAAACCCAACCAAAAAACCACCCAAACCAACTCCAAACTCCAGCAGCCATAACACTTAACAACTTCCTTTCTCTTTCGAATTTATGTATTTAAGAGGAAGCAAAATAATAGGAAGAACTGCAAAAATCTTTCTTTCAGGAGCCATTTGCGGGACTGCTCAAGCGCAGGCGTCTGTCCAACACAGCGGTCCCAGCCCACCGCCGGCAGCCCCGCACCCGAGCCGCGCTCCGCGGCCCTGCCTGCACGGCCGCGGCCCTGCGTGCCCTCGCTCACGGGAGCCACGCTCGGCGAGGGCGGGCTCGGAGAGGCTCCGCTCACCTCGGGCGGCCGTAACGACCCGCCGTGCCCCAGGCCCAGCGCCTGAGGCCGCACTCGCTCCTGCACCCCAAGACCCGGCCCACGCGAGGAACAAACTGCATTTGCGGGCGGAGCGAAGCAGCCTGACACGCTCACAGGTGTTCAGACACCGGCCCGGGCTGACGAACGTGGCCATCGGGGCCGCGGCGGCCGTGAGGGCACCGCGAGCGACAGAAGCGCGGNCGCCGCGCATCACGCGATCGCGCCATTGGCCGCGCGCCGCTCACGTGCGCGGGGCGCCCCGCCCCGCCCGCGTCGGGCAGTGCGGAGCTGCGTGCGGGCATCGGCGCCCTGGGGAAGGCGGGCACAGCCTGCGCCGCGCACCCCGAGCCTGACAACACCACGGGCCCAGGCACGCGAGCGCGGCCCCTCGGGAGCCTCAGGTTCTTATCTGCCTCCTGCCAAACATCACCCGTCCCTCTCACCCGAATCGAAACAACCGGCCCCGCTTCCTCCTTCCCGGAACTGCTGAGGCGCGGGGATAAAGGAGCAAAGGAAGGCTGTTCGTGCGGGATATACCTGACATTCCGAGAGCCAGAGTACACAAACACAGATATAATCGACCCTAAAGATCCAGCTTGGAGACAGACATTCTGCTTTCTTACTATCAAGTTTTAACCTTAGTTTATTAAAACTCCAACACCTTCAAACGGGCAGGTCATCCCAGGTTCTGATTTACCACAACCCGCAAGTAACAAGATAACAGGGATCAGCTAACCCATGGCAGCATGCCAGTTAGAGGAGAAAATCCTTTAGAAACATGTGCTGGCATTATTAGGTTTTCTGTGGCTTATAAATTCATCCACTGCTGATGTCTGGCATCACTAAAGAGCAACAGCTGTCCATCCTGTACTATTATATTCACGATACAGACACAAGTCTCCATGGCCCTATTAGTCCTCCACCTTTCAGCCCTTCTGCTGCTTATTTCCATCTCCCCAGCTCCTGCGACATCTCTGTTTCCCCCAAAGCCTCAGCTACACATGAACAGCTTCCCTGTCCCTACCAACAGTGGAACCTCATCCGTAAGACACAGACCGGCACCTCCCACCTGGTTACCAAAGGGCTGTCAATCACTCACCACTTAAGATAGTGTGGGCTTAAGTTAAACTCTTAGCCTTAAGATCAAGCACCTCTTATCTCATCATAATGCACCTTTTAAGGAATTTAGAACTTGCCGAAGCACAAACTACTCAGACCAGTGGATCTAGTCACGGTGAGACGACGACAAAGCGGACTCCAGCTCACGAAACTAAGCATGCGTCTAGCCGGTCCAGGATGTTTGCTATTATCAGTCATATGTTACAAGTATTAGGGTGTCACATGAAGTATTTTACAATTCTGTCCCACTTCTACTTGAAAAGGAAAGGGGTCTTAAAATGTTGGCATAGTTTCAAGTCTGTTCTTCAGCGTGCTGTTAGATTTTTGTGAGAAAGTCACACACAGACATGTATGTGACATGTAAGGGACTGATGTAAGAAAAGTCAACACAGCTACACAATGCGAGCAAAGTCATTTGGTAACTAGGCTGACAAGACAGTTTTCTATCCACACCTTCATATTAGACCAACACCTGTTACTGATGTCATCTCAAAATAAATGCATTTAAGTATCAAGTTTGCTCATGAAGAGGATTCAAATAATGAGAATGTAGAATAAATGAGAATGTAGAATAAACTTGCTTTTGCTGTCATGAATTTCAGCCAGCTATGTTTTCAAATATCAAACTCCACTTACCAACACAAGTTCTAACATAATCTGCTCTAATATTATTTAACTTACATATTAACATTAACCTTAATATTTAACATTATTTAACACAAACTCCTGAAGAAGAGAAACAAGAATTGTCTGTTACATCTAAGCAGCTGCAGTCTTCAACCTAGTATATACTAATATACAATACCAAGAAAATGCATACTACTATTTGCTAGCTATAGAAGACATTACCATCATTTTGAAAGAGGGATGAAAAAGGACAGAATACTTATCTCCCTAGGGGGATTCCAAGGCATAGGCAGATGGTGGGTTCACTGGTTTCAGATAAGATTCCTCCCGGAGTGCTTTTACACCAAACTTGGAAGAACACTGTCCCCTGCAACCCAGTACTCTGAACCCGCTACGCTCCTTTATTTAGATGATGAATAATTAATTTGTTACCTAATAGCATAAAGTTTTCAGTTAAAATCATATTGCATGTGAGCATTAAGAGCAGGGCAAAATTGACAAAAGGAATTGATAGAAATGAAGGGCCCTGAAAACTGCTGAGAAACGACTCAGTGTTATTATATGTATCTCCAGAAAGGGCAGAGAAACATGTTATCCATCGTACACAGCAATTGCTGGTGAACTCTGTTAGGGCCTCTGATAGTTTGTAAATTATAGCTATACATAGCTCCTTACAGTGTTAGAGTGTTTTATAATCACACCCCATACTATAAATTGATATCGATACCCATTGATACCTGGTTCAGGGCACATCTGGGGTTCCACACCACAAGAGCACAGACTGTCACAAGAACGCTGCTCTTGAATGTGATTTGCAAGAAGTCACAATGGTCAAAAACAAGAATGTCTCAGTCAATATTAAATTGCTGGCAAAATTCAGTAAAATGTATGTTAAAAGATACCATTAACAAACATCTTACAATAGCCTTCTAGAGTTTGTAGAAAATTATGCTAAAATTGTATTGTGAAATAATAAAAATGTTAGTTAAAACATTATTTTATTTCTGCTAAAATATGCATAAGGCAAGCCTCTCCTTTTAACAAAGCTCTCAAACAGTTTTATCATGTTTTTAATGAAGACAGTGCTTAATTTTAACCAGTTTATTACTACACTGGCATCATCTACACATAGTGAAGAAAAAAAAATACAGTATTTTACCTCAATATGGATTAAAAAAAGGACTGTGTTAGGTCATGTAAGATGCATTCCAGTGTTCAGCAATGTTATACCAAAAAAATTAACCTTTTCCAAACTGCCTGGAAACACCATATACTAAAACTGTATTCAGTTTAATCACACACAAATATCAACATCAACATATAAAAACATAGGAGTATCTTAAAAGGTTTGCTACAATGTTTGAATAAATGATTTATATTTGGGCTCATATATTGACAATAAGGACAAAGTTTAAAAAATCTAAAAAAATTATACTCAGCAAATGCAAACATATGTTTAGCATATAAGCAATTCTTACTAAGCTATAAATCACTAATTAAATGAATATGACTGATTACAGTCAGAATGATGCCGGAAAGTTGAAGATGAGTTCATGTGTCATGTCTACTTTTGGACGCAAATGTGCAGCAGACATTCAAGAACAAGAACATGCACTGAATGCCAAGTCAGGACAGGTTCTTTTTTCTTCTAGGAAGAGGTATAAATTCAGCTGAGAAATACTTAGAAAAAGTTAAGAATTCAACTGAACAGAACTTTGCACAGTAACTGAAGCAGAAGATATAATCTAATAAACTCCATGTATTTTGTTGCATTTTGACCTGCATTTTTCTTTAGCAAAATGTCTTAATTCTAGATACCTAGATAGGATGAGCTTACCTGAAAAGAGCAGGAGTTTCTTCCTCTGGAAAATAATCAGCATTAAAAATGAAAAGAACAATCAAAACTAAGGCAAGGAAACACTACTTGGACTTTCTCACAGTAATACTCCACCTTAGGTAATGACACATTACACATATATGGTATAATACCATATTATAGATAAATATTACCTTTCTAATACACAACCCACCCTTACTGCATTTTATTGAATACTCATTCTCACAAAACATGGATTTCGGATACGAAAGGAATGAATAATGCTCCTCAACACAATATCCAGCAAGAAACATTATCACTAGCAGGAAAATGAGAACCAAATTCAAATTTGGAAAATGATGATTGCTTAAATACAACAGAACATGCAGGGCTGATACTAAAATATGAAAGTTACTGACAACAAAAACCAGAAGAAATACAATGTTTCATTTATCAATTTTTAAAAAATTCAACAAAATCTATTACAGTATTTTCAATTACAGCCACAAAAATAAGTTAGAAACACAAAACAATTACGTACTACTAAAAGTCTGTGAGAGGCCTGTATGCACATGAAACACAAGCAAAATGAGATTGTTTTGTCTTTTTGAGGAAAAATAAGACAATAGTTACTAAAACATTGCAGTAAAAAACCAAAGGTGTCATACTGGAGAAGTTGAATCTAGAACATTAATCTACCTTTTATTGAAACAAATAAAGGGAGGTTTTTTTAAAGTTTGTCTAAAACAATGAAGTTGAACAAAACTATACAATTATCTGAATTCTTTGAGCAAATACATAATTGGGCACTTGTGGATTCCTTAGAAATACACTGTTGAAAGAAAAGTTTATCTTACTTTATTAGACTCAAGGTTTTTCACCACTGAAGTGATTTCTTTTGCTTTGAAGACAGCCCTAAGTTTATCATTATTTGACCATTTATCATGTATCCCAGAGATTCTCAAATAAAACTACCAAATACCCAAGTATTCAATAAATACTAGTACACCCAATATGTAAGTCTAGAAAAAAAATCACATAATTCAAGTTATTGCAAATAAATACCTAGCTGTAACTTCTATAACTCTGTAAATATTTAAATAAAATTCTGCTAAGTATCGATTAGCCTCCTAAATATACAACTAAACTAACAAAACCATTGCCTGCCTAAAAGTCAGAGTAGTAGTTCAGAGAGACAAGTTTATTTTTGGGAAGTTAGACTCCTGCAGAGTTTGCTTTTAGGGCAAACTCAAAGCACATTATCCACTACTTCCCAAAGCTCTGTGCTAGCTATTCCTCTTTGGTTAGTTAATGAGTTACAGACTTAAAACTACTTAAAAAAAAATAAAATCCAAATACAAAAGTATCTCAGTGAGAAAATGTGCATATGCTCACCAGTTGCAAAGGTTACAGAAATCAGTATGCCCTCCTCGAATCCCCTCTGTTCTCACAAAACACGTGCTATCTCCTCTTGGCCACGGTAACACCTCAGAGAAGAGCCTTTCCTCAGCCTGCCACGGGCTACGGAAACACAGCTGAAAAACCAAATTCAGTTTTCCTTTTCAGCAACAAGTCTTTGAAGAGATCTACCCTGCTGGAAAACACAACTGGACTGTCAAAGGAAAGCGTGGAAGTCACTGATTTACAGACAGGAGTTACTGTTCCTTAGCACAACAGACAGCTTTCCAAAGCTGCATGGCATCCTATTCCAACACAAAGAGCACATACTCCTGGTCTTCCCTTTAAACATCCTTACTGGCAAATATTGACAGGTGCACCCGAAATATTAAAACCAGGCTACACATTGCAGAGCTCCAGCCACAAATATTTGGCCTATTTGATCCCTGGCTGTACAACTGGCTTTAAAGTGTTCTCAACCCTCAGGTTTTTTGGAGACTTTTTTTAGGAAAGTAACCAATTATATCACCCGAACACTTCCACTACTGTGATTCATGAAATCAAAAGTATTATTGTGTAGGCCAAACTCCAACTGAGAGATTACTAGCAACACTTCTCACCTCATTTCAGAGCCGTGTGGCTCCCACTCTGCACCCGGCACGGCTGTGAGCCGCTGCTCTACACACACACCTTACCTCGTGCTGCACGCAGGGGGAAATGGCCAATGTGACTTCTCAAAGACTGTGCTACACTGAGTGTTACAGGTAAGAGATTTAATATTAACATAGAATGCCCATTTAGATAGTTTTGACCACCAAGTAGCAAAGCTCCTGCAATTACAACATGCTGGGACAGATTCACAGTTCACAAAGCTTAGCAAGCCCTAGGCATAGCTCTCATATTTCTTTAATATCTTGCTCTGATAAGGTAAACAAAAAAAGTTGATAAAACATGTAATTGCCAACAGAAGGAAAACGCCATTTTTACTTGACTGACATAAGTGGAATTCTTCCTTTCCCATTTACAACACTTCATTAAGAAATCTCAGAGCCCTCCTACAGAATTTCCTCATCTATCAGATGAGGTATTTGGTAAACATTTTTAAACACCCTTCTCTTACACATTGTTTTTAGCACAAGACAGATGTGAGAAAGAGCATGAAGGGGGGGGGGGGGGGAACAAAGGAAATAAAAACATTTTTACCATTTGCCATTCTACTGGTAAGGGACTCCTGATATGCTTTTGTATAAATGCACCATCACAGGTGTCACACGAGTCACCTGACATTAACATCCATTGTGAACAGTAAATCAGTAAACCAATCATTTTTAAGACAATATTTTTGTTTATAAGTTCCAGACTTTTTTTAGTGTTTCTGACTATATGCAAATACTTCAAGTGAAGTGTTCATAACAGTCTGATTTAATTGCAGCAAGGTTTCTTTGTGAAGTTTTTTTTTTGTTTGAAACAGAACAACAGCATGCTTTGATATTTACCTATTGCACAATTAATTGCTTTTTAATTATGTTTCCTATTAAAGTAATTTCACTACTAGACTGAATAGCTCCAGAGAACCCATTTTGGTCTGTCGGCTCAAGGACTCCCAGAACAAAATAATAATTAAAAAAAACCCACCAAAACTCTAATTAAGCCATTACATAGAAATATACAGAAAAAAGCCTTCAAGAGTTCATGAGTAAACACTTGTTTAAAAAACACCTCTGTAATAAAGTACAGTACAGTATACAGATGCCATACCATAATATCTCCAGGTGGAGCCGTTACAGACAATGATAACGCCTTCAAAATGCTTATTATGGGCTCTTTGTTTTTTTAAATTGTGGTTTAAAAAAATCTTCAGAGGCTATTTAAAGCACAAAAAGTACTTTTAAGGTTCTACCAAAAAGATGATTTATAATCAGTAAAATAACAAGAATGAACATTACATCTGAGCAAGCACCCATGAGAATCCTACTCTTACTCCCAGGTTAGCGTGGTAACCTCCCGCCGGTGTTCCCAGAGTTATTCCATCTGCTACAGCACTACAGGCTGATGAAAGCTGGAGTATTCCTCTCTTTGTACTTCAGTGAGAATATTAACATTCTTACAATAGTTTTATATAAGCAACAGAATTATAATATTATCATTTAATAACAGATTTCTGTTATTAAATCAGACCTCTAAAAATATAAAAATATTTGCTATTGTGAAAGGGTCTTTCAATCATATTTCAATTTTCACAGTTTTAATAAGGAGAACCTAATTAGAACCATCACTTTAGAACTATGACGTTCAGCTCATTTCACGTAAATAGACAAACAGTTAAAAACATATTTACTAAGATTAAATAGAATCGAATCCCAAAAACATACAATCTGACAATGTTGTCGTGTGCTCTTTCAAAGAGTGCATAGGACATATTTCTGCAGCAGTCAATACAGTAATTCTTTTGATGCAATCTCAGTCAAAGCTGTAAACATTCCTAATTGTAGTTTCTTGGAAACTTTTGGTTCCTTTCAAGTTTTTATTAGCAAGTTGCACTGGGCATTCCCCTGACATTTCCCCCCAGTCAGTTACAGACAGCATCATCCTCCACCTGTAACCCCTCTGGCAGTTCAGAACTACTCATCAGCATTTCTTCAACACATTCAGGGCAGTCCTTCCCTTGCAATGCACAGTGACACTTCCACATGCCAGTGCTAGCAAGGCCCCCAGTGCACGATCTCCAGAAGCAGGTTGATGAGGAAGTCTGCTATGCCTTAATGGGATTTCCTGCAGGTTTGGGATCATAACCGTATAGGAAAGTAGCTGCTATTACAAGGATGGCTCCGAAGAAAAAGACACTGAATAGAATAGGAATGAAAAAAAAAGTTTTAGTTGATGCAAATTTATTTATGTAATACAACCAAAAGAAAGGATATTTTCCCATGAGGAAAACAGCAAGATAAATTATATTTGTCCAATTTATAAAGAACACAATAATTTGTACATATTTACTTTAGAGGGATGCAGAAAGTTTTTGAAATAAGAAACCTGTAACTACAAATTAACGTATCATTATATTAAGATATTCTGAAAATTAAAATGATACTTTCATGGAACAACTGTCAAAAACATCAGATCAATCCTTTTTTTCCCTAATTTTTTACCTAAAGATGTGTGTAAAATGGAAGCAGGAGCTGAAGAAAAGCAGCTACTGCGGTTACCTACCCCTTTTTAACAAGTTACATACATCATGTTGTTGGAGTTGTATTTGCTCTGAAGTCCAAAGCTTATGTCAAAACAAATAATTGCTGCCCAAGAACCCGTTTGCAAGTCAGCATAATCTAATTTTTGGCAGGTACAGAAAGATTTGTCTCAAGAAAACAGAATAAAGGCATCTTTTCTATTGTGACATTTTGGCCTTTCAAGGTGTTTTGATAGTTACAGGTCTGATACAAAATAACCAAAGCCAGCAAACAACCAGTACACCTTTTAGAAAAGAATCTTCTCATAGACACGACAACATCAACAATTTCATCTTCTGAACCAAATACTAAAAAAACTGTGGTATATGACACAATCCTTCAGAGGATACATTTAGCCTATTTTGGGACATGACCCCTTGCAACACATTCAAGCATTTAAGTACTTTACATCTATGACCCTAATCAAAAATGTTTGTTGATGAACTGAAACTGTGTAATTGTTTCTGTCACAAATACATGGTTAGCATAAGCAAGGTAATAAAGATTACATTTGATTAACTCAAGTTAATCAAGTTTTATTAAATTGGATGGCTTCAAGTTCTACATGCTGCTACTTGGCTCTATTTAATTTTCAACGTTTCAACGTGTTTGCAGAAGTTGTTAAGTTACTTATTAATTTTCCATTTGAGCACACAGAAATTCTTAAACCACTTTCTACATTTGTTTTAATGGGATAAATATAGCCTACTTAGAATTTAAGGTCAATGTCTTCCACTTTTTAAGCCTCCATTTCCTTTTTTGAATACTTAAGTAAAGCCCTGATAATACAGAATCACAGAATAGGTAGGAATGGAAGGGACTACAGTATTGCAAATATATACTTTTAGATAAAAAGATGTTTCTTTGTATCAGATACAAAAGTCGTAAATATTATTCTAAATATTTTTAGGTTATGAGTATGTGTAACATATGCAAGGAGTGTCGGTCAGTCATAAGCAAAATCCTATTCCTCCATCTGGAAGTGGGATTATTAATTCTACACTCCATACAGGAACACGCAGTGCCAAGAAAAGCAGTGTTCTGAGTTGACGCATGTACAAAACCTGTGGTACACAGAGCTGATCCCCAAAACATCAGGACACTGCACAGAGCCTAGAAGAATGGAGCAAGCACTGTTCTTTCTTCCTTGGCCGTTCTCACTACTGAATATGGCATTGCCTTTAGAAACTGCTCTGCCTTTGGGCTTCTGGGTGCCCTTGGGCAACTCAGTGCTGCCGCATCACTTCCCTGGGCGCGTGACTGCAGTGACCTGTGCTGGAGCTTGCGGTGCGGACGATGAAGGGCAGCACAGAGGCGAAGTCCCCGTGCCAGCCTCGCAGTGCCGGGGCACGGAGCAGCGCCCGCGGTGCAGTGCCCGCGCGGGGCCGCAGGGGGCGCGCCCGGGCGGAACAGCGGCACCGGGCACCCGCAGCAGCCCGCAGGGAGCGGGGCCCCCACCCGCCTGAAAAACTCAGTTAGCTACCGGATGAGCCGAAACTTTGATGTGCGAGTTGTACCCAAACATTCTGAAAGTGTGGCTTGGACGGGATTGGGTCTTCTATTTATTTTCACAGTTATATCTGCTAAGCAGTAAATTTCCAAGAATTTTTTTTTTTTAGTATAGAGGGAAAATAATTCTTACCTCGTAGGGACAAAATCTTGCAGCCAGAAATAGGAGATCAGTGTTGACAGTATAATAGAGAGAGAAGTTGCAAATCCCTTTAAAATGTTGTCTGCATATTTTATAACAGCAGCAATCACCAACCCTCCAAGGGCCTGGAAAAATAGTGAGGTTTGGATTCACAAACAGATAATTTGACTGAGAGCATCCATTTTAACACCATGCACTTACTTTAAGAAAAGCTTTTGTCTATGTTGAAGAGCAATACATGTATTTTCTATTACAGATATGCACTGTTGAAAATAAATATTGGAGGAGCAGTTCTTTCCCCATTAAAGAAATTGTTGATCATATTACCACCAATAAATGAGTGGAAATGCTTGTATTGTACAATTTTAACCACAGCAGGAAGAGCATATAGAGACATCATTTTAAACATCACCAAATAAATAATGCTTACACGCTTTTAATTTGCATAATACTTAATCACATAGTTGCTATATATATTCCAGGTTTTCACTGAGAGGTTTATGCTAAAAATGATAAATCAGACTTTTGACTATAGAATTCTCAGTAGCTTCATTGACATCCATTAGTTTCCCCAGTTATTTATAGAAGAGTAAATCCCCGAGTGCCTTCACAGAAACATGCAACACAAGGTATCTCACCTGTAGAACAACAACCACCCAAGTAAGTTTATTGTATCCTTGAAAAAATCCATTCTTTGACAGTTGTTCTCCATCATAAATGTAAACACCCATCAGTCCAAATATGCTACCAAAAAATCCTGAAATTACAAGATTGATTTAAAAGCTTCAGGTGAAAAACATGCAAATGGGTTCCTTGTCCTTGAAGGCTGCTCACGTATTTCTGATTTTAAAACTGGAATGTCACTTGCAATACCATCACATCCAAATGCAATCAGTGCTGTTCTCTTCTAAAAGCTATTCTCCACACATAAAATGAGTTTCAATTATTTCCATTCATATATCTTTATATACTTATCTTCCATTGCTTTCTACTGGAATGAAGTGATTTTTGTTTATGGCATACAGCAAAATTCACTTCAATGCAATTTCAGTTTTCCTGAAACTAGTCATGACTGAAGGCTGAAGTCACCCTATAACCTGGAGAGTAAAACAGGGAAAATACTCAGAGAAGGAGAAGGTCAGACATTTATGTCTTCATATATCACTGTTCTAGTTATTCATAACCTTGAACAGTGTGTTTAGACACAGTCTGCACTGATCTCATTGTTTCACAAAGAAATTACTGCAACATTCAATATATGACCAGGCCAACTATCAAACAAAGTGTACATCTGTCTACTGCAGAAAAATCTCAACAATGTTTTAGAAGAGATCATCGATTTTTCAACAATTACAGATTCTTACTGGAAATTATTTCAGATATCTGTTGCTCATGAAAGCGCTTTTAGCATGGAAACTGATAGTAAATAATAATCATCATCATCATGAGCTTTCATTTTTAATGGATTTTATATTGCAGCTCCACCCAAAACATCAAATCTTACCTTAAATCCTGGACCAAGCCCCAGCTAGCAACCCTTCTCTGCCCAAAATTCCCTAACATAACGTTTCCTGATGTATTCCCTACACCTTGTTCAGGAAAACTTAGTTTGAATACAAGCTGTTTCCACAAATACAGGCAGATAGTAAGGCGAGGTTTAGATTCCTTTCTCTGTACTCAAGTTTCAAAACATTATGGTCATGTAAAAATGTTATATTCAGAATTAAGTTCTGCATTTTTACCTGAAACCACAGTAGTAGGAAAATAAAGGAAAAAAGTATGGCTTATTGACCAACTAACTAATTTCTAAGAACCCACACCATCTCCTGTTCCTGTAGTACTGCACTACGTTCTACCAGAGCAGTACACAGCTCTGATGCACTAAGTCATCTCGTGGCTTAACTCTGCACTGTGAATTTGATCACTAGTCTGTTCTAAGGTGCTGGGAAGGTCAAATTCTGCTCAACGCATCCATTCAAATATGCCATAAATAATTATTGCCTACAGGTGAAGACTAGAGGAATTCCATTAGAGAAACAAAGATAACAATAAGCTTTGTTCCTGTGGCAGAACAGGAACAAAAAGATATTGTTGATGTCACATTTCCAACCCTCTAAACTGGACAAGAGTGCTTTGAAGTGAGGGAAAGCTCACTCAGGAACAGAGATCAGCTCTGCTGGCTTTAATATCTAGGGTCTGGAAGATCCAAAATCGCTTTGGGAATAAATAACTCTATTAACAAAGTAAATCAAGAACTAGATTGAAATCAGAAAGTAACGGCTATAATTCCACCTAGCAGAGTGGAATTTTTAAAAAATATTTTTTCGATTTTAAAATAACATATGTGCATCATACTAAAATGTTGGTGATATTTTTTATTTATACATTCATTTTGCACAATTATCATAATGCTTCAGAATGCAGTATCTCTAACAGAGGACTAAAATGAAACTTACCAAGCTGAATGTTTCTGATCCACACAGACTGCTTAGTTTCCTTTAAAATCTTCTCAAAATAAACTCCAGCAAATCCGCTAGAAAAGCAGGCTACGAGAACTGCAATCAGGCCTACGAACTGCGATCCTGCTGAATGCTCCTTAGCAGGTGCTGCTTGAGAGTCTGAAGGCCACTGGATGTAAAAACAGTCACACAAAATTCACTGATGAAATCAAGTCATGAGCATCTATAAAACGCAAATTTGTTTCCTACCAACAGTAACAGTTACTAAATACAGACAATCACATGCTTGTAAAGTTTTGTATTTTGCACCATAAATACTTTTAAAGGACTACAAAGCTACAATTTTTCTTTCTACGTATTTGTAAGGAGTAAAATTGTGCCTGAACTGGGAGAATAACCATCAATTTAAACAGGTGCAGGATTTATATATTATAAGCAAGAACTGTTTCTGAATCCCAGTGTGACTTATCATGGTCATTCTCTGCCACCAACTTGTGCCACCCAGCAGTTGGTTACCTTACAAATACAAGCACAGTTAAAAAACTACTTACATCAGCTGGGTGTAAGATGGGATGAATTGTCTTTTTCTTGTGCCCCTTTCTGGTGATTGTGCAGACTAGTTAAATCTTGCAATGTGTCTAATGCTAACGGAATAAAATGCAATGCCATAGACAAAAACTTTCTGAGGAGTCTGTTAAATACTGTCAGAGTGTTTTGTTCTCATTTTTCAGTATTGAATTTAACCACCATATCTTTTCCCAAATCCTTAAGTTTTAAAATAAAAATTTCTAGGATATACTAAAACCTGCTAAAAATACTCAGAATAGTCTCTTATTCCATGATTCTGCCCTCTGAAAACTACAAACTCTGGTACCTGCACTATTTAGAACTGAGGCCAATTTTGCTTTTTGAAATAGTGCAAAGTAAATTTGCCACGCTGAAACTATATGACAAAGCGAACGCAGCCTGTACTGGCAGAGAAGATCTGTGAATTCCTAATGTCTGAAGAAATGTGCCAATAAACATTGCTATCATTATTACTTGCAGGTTGCTCCAGAGGCCCTGTCACATTCTACAGAAGAGCACTGGGTTGCAAAAGAGGTGTTATCTTCTGCCTTTGAACCATTTCTGGTGTCCTCCAGACCTGGCCAGCTGTGATTTGTAGCTCCTGACTATACTCTGGTGCTCGTGTGCAGCTGGTAGAATCAGAAAGCTGGATAATCAGTATGGAAATGCATGTTTCTTGAATAAACATTAAAACCCCACAAACCACCTGCTAATATTTACCTGCACAAATGCCACTCCTGTCATCAATATTACCAGGGACAGCCACTGGTATACACCCAGTTTCTTGCTCAACATGGACACAGAAAACAATGCTGTGGTGAGGATTTTCAGTTGATATGTAACCTAGAAGAACCAGAAGCAGTTACTACTACTACCCCATAATTCATGGGGGTTTTTTGAAACTTACAGAGAATTCCAAATATGCAATACCTGGTATGTGGCTGCATCTAGGTTTGACAATGCTACATATAGCAAGTTGTTCTGAAGAGTGTAAATTCCTGAAGGAATAGCAAGTTTAAGAGTTTCCATGGGTTTGTTAAGGATTTCATCATGTAGCACTCTGTTCAGAGTCCGTAAATTGCATTCTACCCAAAGAAACAGTAAAAGAAACAGCCATTCACTAAAAGGAAAGGAGGGGTGAAAAAAGAGAAACAGCAATGTTCTGCTCTTAAACTGTTGCCTCTTTTTTATAGCTATCACTATGCCAAGATCTGAAAATACTATCTATGTTTGTTTGACTTTCACAGGCTTTGTATATGTAAGGAAAAATGGCCGCAAGTGTCTTCCTGCAGCCTGGAGTAACAGAATCAAAACAATTATTCAAAATACTTTGAGTTAAACTTACTGAAACTGTATCAATAACTTAATACATCAAAGAATATCACCTAAAAAGTGCGCATTTAAAATTCTACAGTCATCACTATTTATGCATAGACAATGACATTTTTAAGCTGTTGAAAATCAAATAGAAGCCAGATAAATTCAGTTTAAAATGTACAAAATAAGAACTGGAGTAAATGTGAATATAGTTGTTTTTTTTTTTAGCTTAAAACTATGATTCTTCCTGTAACAATGAAATTGTTTCTTCCCTTCTGTGTCTGTTGTTTATCACAGGTTTCTAAATTATCATTCATGCTTTGGACACACTTAAAGCTTTTCTTTTTTAGCTGCTTCTGCATAGGGATTTCTTAAAATGCCCGAGCAAACACAAAATTTGAGATGTTAGCATAAAATTTATTCCTGCACTCCTCAGTATCCACATTATCTTAAGCAAATATACAGCATAATTTTTGCCTTTCCAAGACTATTTCTTACACAAGGAGAAGGGAAATGCTTTGTTGTATGCCTGTACTCACATGGCTGCTTTGCAGTTGCCACTACAATACAGCATATTGATTAGGAAAATTACTTGGTGCAAAATTTGACACATACTGCTGTCTTTGTAGACTAATAGAACACAGGCCAAAATCTTCAGAAGTTCAGCAATAACTACTGCAGTAGAGGATAAGTAACGAGGTCCTTCTTCTTTCAGTGTCCGAGAATAGCGCATGGTCAACACTAAACTTGTGGTCTGAAAAACCAGGATGCCCAAGGAAAGGTACTTTAAATTGGCAGACATTTCTTGACTTTTTTCTTTCTAAAAGAGGGGAAAAAAAAAAAAACACAACAAACAAATCCAAAGGTAATATTGCAGATATTGGGAACCACAGACTTCTTTACGTAGGTGAAGGCTGAGATGGTACTTTCAAGGTGAAGGTGTTTTCTGCTGAGGTACAGCAGAATGCCCGGTACTCCTGCTGCAATGAGCTGTTCCCAGACTGAAGAGAACTTCCCACTCTTCCACCTCTCCAAAGTTTGTCAGGTTGCAGTCTCTGCCTTGCCAGGTGGCACCATGCCAGCAAAAGACAGGTGAGGGTTGGGCTGCTTTAAATGAGAATGAGAGGTATGCCTGGCAATGAAGGGAAAGGAGAGTTGTGGGAAAGCCGAGTTGGAGAAGAAGACATGGGATGGGGGAGCTGCAGGGGAGGCAGCACTAAACCTGTCCTGCTGATTATCCTGCTCAGCAAAGAATTCATTGACTGTAGATGACTGGGTGACTGCAACTGCTTTCAGTCAGGCTGCACTGACTACCACAAACCTTATGTTAGTAAAGCTGTACCATCCTCATCTCTACCAGGAACTTGCACCAAGTTGATGCGGTTTTCTTTGCATTAAATGTCACTAATTTAAAGGATTAAGTTATTGCAGAAGACTAATAGAGACAGTAATTTTCATTTTACAAGCACAGTATACGACAAGGAAATGTAAAAAAAGCTTGCTGCTACTCAGAATATGACATAATTTTTGCTATCTTCATATAAAGAACTTCCATACATAGAAACTAACGCTTTCTATAAAATATCACCCTCTACTCCCTTCACTTCCCACTTATTCAAAAACAGAGCCATTTTTTATAACGCCAAATTTAAATCATGTCAATAACTACAAGTTTACAACTATGTTTACAAGCAAAAAAACCCTCAGTAACGAGCCGAGACAATGCACGTGGTTCTCAATTTCACAAGTCTAGCCACAGCACACTCACTGGGTGCATATGGCAGAGCGGTCCCTGTGTCTCACACCTGCAGGCACACAGCTTCTGACTCATCATCTCTCCAGCTTTGTCCACACTGCTCACGGATGTGCTGGTACTGCTAAAGATTTGTAGCTGGAACTGAAGCTGTTTCTTGCTGACTGCGTTTCTATAGCTCAAGATGCGTTTCATTGCTGTTTCTGTAGACATGTGGAGAGCTGCACTCTTCAAATATTTATGACTTGCCTTTATCTTGTCTCTAAGCATTTATAGATTTTCTCCAGTCAAGTATTCAAAGTCAAATTATTACCTGTATGACACTGATACTTAAAAGACATTGCAGTAACCTGCAAACAGGAGTGAATTATCAACAGCCACAAAGATAAGAAGTACACACTTGTATCCTACACAATAAAATTGTCTATCTCAAAAATCATGCTATTGTAAAAATATTTGTAAAAGCATACTGGTAAATAAGGAAAAAAAAAAGATTCCAGGATGCAGAAACTGAGGAAAAAACACAAACGATTCCATTATGGAATCTTAATAGGAGATACTTTTGTATGAACTATAATCTCACTTAACTTCTGAAGAAACAAATACTAAAGATGCAACTGCACTGAGCAATGTGAATCAGACAGACATCTAAAGTATGAAGGAGAAGAAAGCTGCACACAATACCCAAGACTTGCTGTTTTCCACTGGTTCTGGTAGAACCATCCATTACACGAGGATGTTAACTGTGGAAATATGCATCCCCAACAATGAAACTGAGATGATCTGTTAGTTGGAGAACAACTTTGAAGAATAAATTTGCTACAGTGGAGAACAAGAAGAAAAAGAACAGTTCCTACAAAGGGATGAAGAAGGGACATGCACGTTCAGAGGCCATGCATTCTGGAGAAATACCAGCAACACAAAGAAGACAGAGGGAGAAAAAGGTAAAGGAAAAAAAAAACCTACTGAGAGAAGATCCAGAACTGAATTTCACTAAAGGGCTTGTCTATGATACTAGAAAAACCTGACATTTATGTGAGCCAACTTGAACAAACAATTTCTTTCACCTTTTCCATCTACCTAATTTTTTAGTATTGAGACCTAAAAAATTGGAAATAAAGAGCAATATATTGTTAAGATGAAAAATACTGAATTTCATCAAAGCACACCTACAGATAAATAAGTTTTTGAAGTTTTTGGTTTTCAGTTTTCAAAATTCTTCTGAACAAAATACAGATAATGGGAACACACATATCCCTCCTTGCTTGGACCCAAATTTCTGCATTCTGTCAGCCTGTGAAGTGACAAAGGATTTTACAAATGTTCAAAATTATCAGATATCAATTCTGTAACCTTCAAAACAGGTTATAATATTAAAAATAATACAATTTTTTTTTTGCTGAAATACAATCATCTATTTATGAAGCAGCTTAAAACGTAATTTTAAAAGTAAATCACTAGTATGCTGTTTATGAGCAAGTACCAAAACAATCAGCACGAAAATAAACCAACAAGCACAACAGTTTGGTAAGCCCATCGGCAAAGCCATAAAGAATACATACCACATCATTACCTTGAACTTCTGTCTTGTCTTCCTCTGTCGTCATGAAAAAAAAGGGAACCTTCCCCAGACAATGTATCTCAAAAAGGCACCAGTAGAAGGAAATATTTCCTTACTGTAAGTCACTAATGCAGTTTCAAAGTTTCAAGAGTTCACACAAAATGGAATCTAAGTGTCCAGCGTGATGGCTGAAATAAGGGTGTTTGTTAAAAGCTGTCCTGTCACTGGCCAACAGGACAGGCTTGCAGACAGCACGCGCGTGGAGTCTCACGCTGTACTTGCAAGCTGGTTCCCAGAGCAGGAACTAGAGTCCCGCAATGTACATATGCCAACAATATAACCACTCTCTCCTAAGCACACAGAACATCTTATCAGCTCTCCTGGTCCCTTCTCCTTTCTTTTAAAAGAGCTCACAGACCTCTGTGCAAACTGGGAACAAGCCCGAAAAGGAGCAAAGTATTGAACTTTAAACAGCTGGGCTGTCTTCAACTGCAGTTTCACAGCAGCTTTAGATTTACAGGGGACTACCAGAGGTGTAAGTGCTCACTTTCAGCCATGGGCTCCTGCTACCCTCACAGCAACAGCCCGTGCAGCCACAGAACAAATGAGCTATTGTCTGCAGTAACAGCCCACACTAGGATTGTCTTAAGCCAATAAAGAACATTGAAGTTCCCAATGCATTTCCTGTACAGAGTTACAACTTAAATATTTTACTGGACTTTGGATGCACTACTTGGTACTCTGCAGGATGTATCTGTTGGAAAATTCAGACGTAGGTTTGCTAATCAAAGACGGGAAGTTGAGCGGTCACACGAACTCTGGCTTTTGAACCGTATCTTACAGTGGGGTGTGCTAAGGACCTGCAGTTCCCTGACTATAATACTAAATAACCCACCTCGGGGACCGGGCTCATGCCTCTTCTGTTAGTTTATGTTAAACAAGAAAGTCAGCCGCCTCTGCGTCATTTCTCCACTGTGCCACAGACACACCCTGCAGCCACACGGAAGGCAGCCCTGTACAGGGGCCAATACCCAGGAAGCCAAGATGGGATTTAAAATTTTAAAAGGCACGTAAAATTTGAATTCAGTACACACACGTAGATAAAATACAGGCGGATTCTATGTGAAGAGCCGTTCTCCTTGAAAGCAAAAAGGACAAGGATCCTGGAAAGGTTTTCAGAACACAAACCAGAGCCAAGCAATCTATACAGGAAGTAATACTTTCAGCTCAAGGTACCATATTGTGCAAAGTCTGAAGAATAACTCTTCAAAGGAAGCAGTTTTTTAAAAGTGGAAAATCACATATTTCCATCTCATAGTATTCATTCGAAAATGAATATATTTCTGACTTGCAGATTTTCATCTCCCTTTGTAATACCTCCAACCCAAGCTAAAATTTAATATTTTATATTTTATTTCGTCCCTACACTTTCCCTCCTAAAATACTGGTAAATGCTAATGTTTGAAGAAGAAATTAGGCTTTTCTTTGATTACTTGATTACTTAATCAAGTAATCAACTTGACTTAATGAACAGCACACCAAAACTCATGGATATTAATCAGGGTTTACTACAGAGCAATAAGATTACAGGACTTTTCTTAACCTTAAGATTTTGTCTTTTAAAGATCTGATGGTATAAACTTCAGAGTTTTTTCAGCTGCTAAGTATCTACCATTGCAAAATCCTGAGCAAAATTAACAGTTAGTTTATGAACTGATTCTATTCTTGAGTTTGTAGAAGGACTCTGACAATTACAGGAAGTATCAGAGAAAACTTGCATGAAAAACCCCAAGCACTCGACACTATCTGCAGTAAATAACAGACCAAAAAAGAAAAATTAACAATACATTCCAGCAAGACTCATAACAAAAAAAGTAGGTTAAATTCACCAAAAGATTTGACAGAAATAATCTCTACTGGCAACTATTTCTTTACTCCTCCATACCATGTCACAAGTAAGATTTAATTAAAAAAAAGAAAAACAAACTAACTACTAGCATGCTCCAAATCTTCACAGTGATGTCATTACGTGAATTAAACTCCTTCCAGCCTAGCTGTGAAATGTTTTTGCTTCTCACAGTCTTTTAGAACAAAAAAGCCAAGTTACAGGAGTTGTTTTTCTTAGCTCTTATTCCATTCTATGACTAGTCAGTTTAACATTGCTTAACCAAATAAAAGGCATTTGTGTATTAGTTAAAATGCAAAGCCCAACACAGAAGGAGACAATCAGCCTCTCAAAACTGTCAAAGGCAAAGTTTAAATTTTCTGTGCCACTACACCAAATTCTCCATATGGGATCTGCTGGAAAATAACCACTGATTGAGTTTGCCTTATGGAAGGAAAACCAGAGTGGAAAGTAAAGTACACTGTGTCATTCCAGTGGTACAGGTATAGACACATTTCCTGGGCATTTGCCTTGAAATCAGGATAACAGATTAAAGAAACAGGATGGTGTTCTCAGATTTCTCCAGTGAAATATGAACCTAGTGCTGATGCTACACCTATACAAATATAATAAGCTGGAGAGAAAAGCACAATTGGAAGGTGAAGTAAGAGCTAACTCATAGAACCTGAAGAAACTATTTTTACAAGACTTCTTTCAATGCTTTTCTTCCTTTCTACATGCATTGCCCTCTTCCCTCTACTGAGTAACACACAAGTAACATGTCATTTTCTGCAACACAACTACATTCCTAAGAGGAAAGTTCTAGTCCATAAATATTCTTTTTTCTGGAGTGAATATAGCTTTGTATTTACCAGAAGTAGTATCTAATACAACAAATACCTTAAGTATAGAAATAAATTGAAGGAAGGAACCTCATGATGTTCAACAAGGCCAAGTGCAAGGGTCTGGACATGTGCTGGGGTAATTCAGGAATAGACTGCCCAGAGAACTGGAGAAACTCCATCGCTGTAAGTGTTCAAGGCCAGGCTGAGTGGGCTTTGAGCAACCGGATCTAGTGGACGGTGTCCCTGACCATGGCAGGGGGTTGGAAACAGATGATCTTTAAAGTCCCTTCCAACTCAAACCATTCTATGATTTTACCACAAATATCCCACAAGGTACAGAGGGTGCATAGACCTCTCCAAATCTAGTTAAGTGCTGCTGAACTGGGGTCTGAAGTAGATTTTACATACATACAAATAATTTAACTGCCATATTTGGACTGCTATAATTTGACAATACATGTCTATCTCTCCTCACCACCACAAGATGTAATCCGTCATGTCACTATAATTTCAGTAATGCATGTCCTAAATATTTCTAATCATCTTAAACCTTGCGTTTCTCACTTTAAAATGTCACTGTATTTTCCATTTTCCTCATACTGTAAAGAGGTCTGTAAACAGGTTTCTTATTTGCTCCCTCCCATAAGCTATATACAATTGTCAGCTGTTCCTCCCCAAATACAAGGCACTTTTCAACTAAAACACTGCAAATCACTTCATCATTTTAAAACTTACCTTGTTCTTTCTTTTGGTTTCCAGTTTCTTACTCATTTTTCTTGCTGGAGACATTATGAAGTGCACTAAATACACTACCAAAAAAACCAAAACTGTGTTTCTCTTAGAGCTTGTACACTTCTTCAGAAGTGTGGTTAAAAGCAAATCCTCTAACAAAGTCTTTTCCTTACTCTCCTAGCAGAAACCGAGGAACAAAGATTTTTTTCACATGGTTTCCTTCAGGCAGTATTTCCAATTTCTCCGTTTACATAAAAAATATTCTTAACTGGTGAAATGAATTAAAAATATAACTGCATTCAAATAATATTTTTAAGACAAAGGTATCAAGTAGAACGCAGAAGATCACTGTTGGACCTTGCTCCTGCAACGTCATCTTGCTCCCTAGGCACAACCGTACCTCGTGTGCTGGTTTTGGCTGGGGTAGAGTTAATCTTCCTCACAGTAGCTGGTAGGCAGCTGTGGTCGGCATTTGTGCTGGAAAGCGTTGATAGCACAGGGATGTTTTCATTATTGCTGAGAAGGGCTTACACTTTCCTGCCTCCCACCCCACCAGCGAGGAGGCCGTGAATGCACAAGAAGCTGGGAGGAGCACAGCCAGGAGAGCTGACCTCGAGAGACTACAGGGATATCCCAGACCATATGGAGTCACACTCAGTACATAAAGCTGGGAGAAGAAGAAGGAAGGAGAGGAGGTTCAGAGTGATGGGGTTTGTCTTCCCATGTCACTTCCACGTGCAGGAGCCCTGCTTTCCTGGAGATGGCTGAATGCCTGGCTGCCCACGGAATGTGGTAAAAGATTCTTTGGCTTGCTTTGCTTGCATGTGCAGCTTTTGCTTTACCTACTAAGCTGTCTATGTCTCAGCTCACAAGTTTTCCACTTTTACCCTTCTGATTGTCTCCCCCATCCCATCAGGGGGGAGTGAACAAGTGGCTATGTGGTGCTTAGTTGCCACCTGGGGTTAAACCACAGCTCTTGGCCATTTTAAAATCATGCAGACGGTTTTTAAAACTGGCAAGTGCGTTTAGGTACAGAGCAGTTACACATTAAATGGTAACTGTTAAAGATCAACCAACGATTTCTTCTCAACTTTGTTCCAAAACCTTGTCCTCTGCCAAAGATAGTGGAGGCTGTATCAGTGATTCACCTGCCATATATCACTCAACCAGGAAATTCCATCACTGCCAAGTCTAACAAAGGGAATGCAATTACATATTAACTATTAACTAAAGTCTAATTTCAGAGAATGCTATAAATTTCTTGGGACTCAGGCAAGGTTTTCTTACATCTTGACCGAAAACTGAGCAGAAAGAGAACTTGGGTGAGTGTTTTCATGAGCTCCCAAAGGTTTTCTGTTTGTTTCTTTCTTTCTGTTGTTGGAAAAAAAAATACCAATCTAATCTGTCAGGCAGGAAGAGTAAAGCATTGTGAATCTTAAAATGCAAAATTTGTGGCTAAATGCTCTTTAAGCCAACCACCTTTATCTTTTACACCAAACCTAAGAACCAGAGATCATATTTTTTTGACTGATGAAAATTTGGTTTGATGAATATTATACAAATCACACATTCAGTATGAACATTCAGCATTCATGAAATTCAGGCCCTCACTGAGTTACAAGTTAACACCAGCATTTCTTGTAAGATGAAGAATTCAACTCTGCCCAGTAGTGCAATAGTTTTATATTGACATAAGAGTCATTAAGCCAAACTCTGCCTGCCAGCACAGAAATTTGATATAAGCTGCCTGAACGGCCTCTCGTACATACACTGTGTTCATTGTATAGATCACAGTATAGATAGATCCCAGCAGCCACGCTCAGACTCTGGGAGCAAGGAGCCATTCAGTTCTCAGTTTTAGTTCAAATGCCCACCCTTCCTCAAGCACACAGGAGTGCAAGGCCACAAACCAAAGGACTGCTGGAATGCAGCTCCTGCAGACGAATCAAGCCGATGAAGGAGCTTCATTTAAGGTGCTGAAAGACTGAACATTGAATCCAGCTGGGGTTCAGTTAAGTGTAAGCTACAGCTTACACTTAAGCTATTTATGAATTACGAATCAACTCTGGGTGCTCAAGGCAATACAGTGTCAAACACCTGAGACAAGGAGGCTGACTTGGAGTAGAGTAACAGAAAGTAGATCCTACAGTGAAAATCAACCCGTAGGCACTGCAGAGCACTAGTAATGACAAATAAAGTTAGACAGTTGAACAGCACGGAAGGGGTATAAATGTAAGACAAGGTTCAGAAATCCAGTGGCAAAATCCAGAACTCCTAACCATCTGACATTTTCATGCCAGATCCTAAGAAGTACCGATGTTAAGAATCTCTCCTCCCCTCCGGAGACATCTTCAATTGATGTGATCCAGCTGTGCAGCCTCCTGAGTTCCAGCAAAGGCACGGAGCCTGCACAAGCAGCATGAATATGAAGTAACCAGTGAAGAACAAGCCCAGGCAGCAAGCAATTCAAGAACAATATGGGAGGAATAACTGTGTCTAACAAGCCTGTCCCAAAGATAAGTATGTGTTGCCCTCCCTTAACACTGCCAAATCCGGAGCTGTTTTGAGCGGACATGTGACTTGAATTCCACAGGTACTTGGCTCAGATGAGCCCCGCCTATTTGTTGTTATTGCAAACAACAGTGTAACCAGAATAAGGAACTAGGCTGTGTAGGCAGCCTGTAGGATTGTTAAAGGTAGAGTTACTCCTAACAATACACTGTTCTAAAGAAAGAAAAGTTATACTTACTAGAACCAGTCTTTCCCCAAACCAGTATTTTTGCTACACATACTACTTCTACCAACCAGAACATCATGCACCCAAAACCAACGGATCCGTATCTCCCAGAACTGTGATTTTCAATCACAAGTTCTTCTCACAATGCCCAACAGTGTACAAGGAAATCATGAACTAGTTTTTAAAGGGAGAGGTTATTGTAAATCACTTTCTCCACAACTGTCACCTCCCTCAAACTCACCCTGCAGCCTCTAGCTCAACTCAGTGTGCACACTGATAAGTCAAGTGAAGTGCCTATGGAGAGAGGCAACCCCACAGATTTCAGGAAAAACAGCCCATCAGCTAACGTTAATTCTAAGACCCACTTTGTCATTCTGCACATATGTTCTTTGAAAAGGTTGTCTTAGATCCCAATCCTCCTGTGTAAAGGCCAACATGAAAAATAAAACTTCCCACTGTGTGCTCACTCAGTTTTAGAAAGGTTTGTTGCATATGTTCATTATGTCCCAAATGATAACCCCCCGCTCTGTTGCTGAAAGCTGTGTCAGTCTTCTCCACCCAATCATTCCTTTAAAGTATTTTATCTGGAATCCAAATCTTCCTCACTCTGGTATAAAACACAGTTTTATAGGATTTAATTAAATAAAACAACTTGGTGTACCTTCTGATAATTATCTTTTACCTTTCAGTTTATTCCATAATATGCACTATTACATTTTTTATCTCTATATCCTCTGAGTTTCTGCTTAATCCATAACTACTGTACTGCTAGAGCGTCTCTCATTCCAAAAACTTGGTATAAAATTGTGATACCATGCAAATACTTGTAAAATGTGCATTTCTGTGAACTTTACATGCAGCACCACAACACACATAGTGAGCATCTTCTCAGCAGAGCACCAGCAAGGGAGTCACAACCTCAGCAGCACTGACACAGCTCTGGCCAGATCCGTGCCCCTTCCCAACTTCACACGCAGCCGCTTCCCCACAGCAACTTCAACTTCACCCTCTCCTCCCTCTTCCCCAAACCGCTCCATTTCCAGACATTTCTCTCGGTGTCTCTTCAATCCCACCCTCTCCCTCCCCAGCCTGCTCCCACAGACCTGCTTCCCGCCCATCCACCACCCCCAAGCGTCTCCCCCCGCGCCACAGGCCTCCCTCAGGCTCGCCCCTCACGCACAGTCCCGCACCGCTCCCCGCGGGGCGGCCCCGGCCGGGCTCTGCTCCCACCTGCGCGCCCGCCTGGCGGCCCCGCTCACCCCTCACGGCCGGCCCAGCTCGGCTCGCTCCGGCTCCCGGTGCTTCCGGGAGC
>VYZQ01016294.1:0-16814 GCA_013400655.1 Mystacornis crossleyi | reverse complement strand
CAAGGAAGGCTCCTGCCTTCCTTAGCAGACACTTGTCTTTCAAACCAAGGCACTGCCCGTGGAAGAGGGGTTGGAACTAGATGATCTTTAAGGTCCCTTCCAATCCAAGCCATTCTATGATTCTGTGATTTTATGATTCTATGATTCTCTGAACCTTCTGAATTAAATTTTGCTTTCACTGATATCAGTGGTAAAACTTAATTCATTTTGTTGAAGCCCTTAGGGAGACCTCATCCGATTATAGATACCTGATGATTCAGTCATCTCTAGTCTGATTGCAGGTGAGACACTTGTGGTTTTACAGGTCCAAAGATGATTTTCTGGATATTGTATCTACAGTTACAGCAATTCTTGGTTCATGCTCAAGGCACAAATACGGCACTGAGGTCTTTGGTGTGCACCATGCCAGCAAGAAGAGGTCTGGTGAAAACTTGGCTGAGGAGGCAGACATGAGCTCTTTGAACATCTGGTGAGGGTAATGTGTGCAAAATAATATTCAAACCTGGAGTCTCATTGACTGCTGAGCCCTGGCAGAGAACTGTCAGGAAACACATAATGAACGTTGAAAGGCCCAGCCACTGTCTAGTCAAGTGGCCAGAGGCAGAGAGAAATATGTAGGTCTTCTTTCCAAGAGATTGGGCACCAGTGTGTGGTGGAGAGGAGTGACTACCTCTGCTTCAGACATGAGACTTGCTGGGGCCACAGGCGCATGCATAAGCATCAGTGCTTGAATCAAGCCCATGCTTTAATTCCATGACTATTTCTAGAGTGATAACTTCTGGCTCCCTGCAGTTTGCTAGCAGAACTGAAAAATTACTTAAGAGTGTACTGACCTTTCTATTCTCAGCCAGCTTTCACCAGTCCCTTGGAAACAGCAGTGAGCCCCAGGGGACCACAGCCTGCAGGCTGCAAACTGCTGTCCTAAATACTCCTACAGCTGTTCTGAAGTGCCAGCTTCCCCAAGGATGCAGAAAACCCAACCTTAGCACAACCTTTCTGGAGAGGCAGACCCAGAGAGAAAAGAAATATTTTGGCTGGGTCCAGTGAAGTAATCTTTCTTGGGCAGTTGTCTGCAGCCAGGAGAGAATATACTGAGCACCAGATCTGATTCCTTTCAGTAGAATCTCCTCTCTGTTTATTTCTTATCACATGCTGAGTAGCAGCCAAGTCCCATGCCCTGTGGCTTTTCACAGACATTATCTACATCTTCTTCCTCATGTCCTTCAACAAAATCTGGCCAGCAGTTTTTCAACAGAAGATTGGGTATCTTTTCCTTTTGCCAGTAAATGAACGAAGAGTGTGCCAGGAGACTGTATTGGTTTTCTAACATTCTGAGGAAAAACAGGTTTCCTGTCAACTTCCTTTCCTTCTGGCCACCCACCCATGAAACACTGCAGATTCAAGCATCTGCTATACCAGACAGAGCTCTCCAGAGATGGCACCTCAAAATTCTGACGTTCAAGTGACTTGGGAAGCACTACAGGTTTTACCAAGAAAAATCGCAATATGGTAAAATTTTGTGAGTCCTGTCCCACAGTAGTTGTGGGGCGTTAACTCAGTGGATTGCTCTGTCCTGATAATCTTCTTCACATGGTGCTCACATAACATCTGATTATCCTTGCGGCACAACTGCACACTTTTTTTTGTTCTTCCACAGCTTGCTCCCCCTTTCATTGAAAGGGATATCCCCTTCTCTTCACCACTGTCCTGCCCAGGCAGCATTTCACTGAAGCCCTCTCAGATGACTATTCTGTTCTTCTTCCTGGACATTTTTTTTCCAAAAGATTTGTGCCAGAATAACATTTTCAAAAAGCTCATTTCCCCACATTGCTCCAGACAAACCTTTGAGACACACCAAGGTGCTGTGGAAAACCAGAGAGCAGAATGAAGGTGCATTTTCCTGTGAGAACTCTTGCCCTTGCCGCTCTCTGCAGATCCTTTGTTGCTGTCTATGGCATTTCCCTGGAGGCTGCTGTCTGAATGACAAACAAGTGAAGGGACAAGACTCATTCGAAAAGAACAAAAGCTTCCAGAAAACCCTAAAGGGCCTTTCTGCTGCGGCAGAGAAGTACCCTCCAGGGGTCAAAAGGAAACCTCTGAACGTCCAAACAGAAGTGCCCTCTGAGGCTTTCAAACCAAGCAAGTCTTTCCTTAGATTTAAGGCTCCCTTTAACCTGGCTTGATTTGGTGCAAGCCTGAGGGCTCTTTGTGCTCCAGCCATCAGAAAACAATTTAGAGGCATGTGGCCATGAGCAGCCTCCCTTTCCTAGTGAGGGAAATACAGGGAGAGTCCTTTCCCTGGGCATTTTAAGCAGCTTTGTCCATGGGAGCCTTTTTCAACTGACTTTGCTTCAGGTCCAAACTAAATGCAGCACTTAAAGAGGGTACCAGAACATTATGTGTATACTGGAAGCCCTAAAGAGTGCAGGAGAACAACAGCACTCATTTATTTTGGACAGTCATGGCTATGGGATGTCGTTTTGTCCTGCAGTAGTAGGGAGGAGAAGAGAGACGCAGCAGGCAGGAATTGTACAGCAGGATTATCTATTTCATTATTTTACAACTCTTCTTATAGACTTCTTTTCTAATGGTGGAATTGGTCAGNCTCCATTATGAACTATAATAGGGCAATATCATGGTTCCTTCTGCCACATTTTCAGGCACATATAATATCTGGTATACAGGAAATAAAGACATAGTGTTGCAGTGGGGTGGCTGCAACCTTCCCTGCGAGACAGCCTTGGCCCGTGGAAGAATCAAGGAGACGATATTTGATAGATGTTTTCAGATTTTATTCCCCCTGGCCGCACATGGCCGGAGTCCGGCAGGGACTCCGACAGCGACCTGCCCCCAGAACAGGTCTGGAACAACCCCCCCGAGGTCCCGTGAACACCCCCTAAGTACAGGATTCCCCGGGCTACATTCAAACTGACCAATAGGAGTTGGGATTTTGGGTACACATGACCCGGGAACAGGGACAGAGAAACCCCGTGCCCCACGCATCCACTCATGCCCATCCCCCCCACGGGGGTCACCTCTTCAACATAGTATCATCTCTGACTTGGTTACCTTCCTTCCTTAATAGTTTAATAGATGCCTAATGTAGCTTTTATGGTTGAAAAGAGTTCATTAGTTTACAAATTAGCAGCCTGAAATGAATTTTGCAACCACTAAGTGACTTTTCATTTCTAGCAAGACATCTGTTTGAATTTTTGTTTTTATAAGATTAGTGTATATGAAATACAAGCGACATGAATGACTCAGCCACATAAAATTTTGAGACATCCATGATTGTTTCTTCCTCTTACAGCCTGTTCTTCCACCCATACTTCCCACTTCAAAACTTAAAAGCTGCAGCACCATTTTCCCCTCAGCCACAGGAAAATGTGTCTTTTCCTCTAGGAAATCAGTTGGGCTTGGGAGAACAAACCAATGGTGACAACACACACTTTACTTTGGAAGATGCTCAGCAGATCTTAGAGTCTGTATAATTGCCATGACCCTTAAGTGACTTGTGAGACTAAAAGATGGATGAATCCAGCCTCCTCGGGTGTGAAAAGATACCCTAGATACCCTAAAAACTGAATTCCCAGAAGAAACTTAAAGGAAGTAGATTCATTAAGAAAATAAAATAAAATCTAATGAGACAAATCTATGCATTTGCCTGGGATTATAGACACCAGTTTGATGTCTCTGACAGCCCATCTTCAGCTTCTGTTCATGTCCTGAGAGTTTAATTAGTGTTATGAACTCCATTCCTATCCACATGAGAAGCTTTCAGGTAAGTATGATAAAGTTCAGAAAAGCACTCCGTGTAAAGAAATAGAAAAGTTTCACTGAACTTCAGCAATTTGGTCACAATGCCTTCTGGGTAATTTATTTTCTTTTTTTCTGGGTAATAAAATGAAAAAAGTCAGGGAGAAGAAAAATCCAAGGCAGCAAAGGATTAAGAGCAGAAGGTGCACTGCTTAGTTAGGGGTGTTCTCAGACCAGAACTGCTGCAGTGCCATCCCACATCAGCAGTTTGCTGGAACAAAGCCAGGAGGAACCATGAACCTCCAGTACATCAGGGGGTCAGACTGTCTCTCACACAGCTTCTTCAGCACAGCTGGCCTCTTCTGCTGGCTTGAATCACATCAAATACAAACCTCCCTCCCCAGCTTGACAGAAACCACAAGAAACAGTGTCTCTGTGGTGGGGGAATATCTTGTCACAGACTCCCCACGCTTGGAGGTTTGTGCTGTGAATTTCCAGCTCCATGGAATGTGCTTTGGCAGGCCTGGAAACAGAAGAGACAAAAGAGACCATTTGGGATGCCTAGAGATTAATCTCACTTTTAGCCACCTGAAAAGGCATCCAGTACAGGTCTCAATCATTCTGTAGTCAGCAGAGAGTGACCACCACCTCCCACCACTTGCCATAGCCTTCCCTGTGTTCTCCATAGCTGCTGCAGCCAGGGATGAACTGTACTCAGACAGCTGAAGCACTGTAACGTAACATCAGAGGGGACTGGGCAACTTCATGAAATAGAAATATGAATAGATGGAAGAACCATGGAGAAACAGATCTGAATTCATTCTATGGTCAAAATACATATGAAGATGCTGCAGTCAAGAGGATGCCAGAAAAAAATACTGTAGAAATCCACAGTGAAGTCTGGCTTTATTTTTGGTCTTCATAAATATGTTGATGATACTGAAAGCAGAATGTTAGGCAACATATTAGCTAAAATTATAAAAGCTATAGTGGGTACTTCATTTTCAATGAAACCACTGCCTCTGAAAAAAGTTCCAAAGTGATAAGAAGTCTCAAAATGATACAAAAGGATTATTCCCCTTTTAAATACTTAGAGAACCTGCACCAGCATTTGCTGGAGTGTGCCTGAGTATGACTTTGTAGCTCTGCATGCCTCAGGGATTTTGCAGGCAGGAAACGAAAGGTGACATGACTTCAATCGAGTAACAGTTCCCTGAAAATTCACAGTTTATTAATCCTTCTCGCTTCGAGATTAGCAAAAGGGACGCTGGTTTTTCGTTTGTTCTTTCTGTTCAAAAGTCAAAGTGTAGGTCTGTACTAGCAACTAAGAAGAAAATTAACTCTATTCCAGCTGAAAGCAGAACAGACGACCTCAGTCAGGTGTCACTCTGTGGTAGGCATTTCTGTGGGTAGGCCCTGAGTTTGACAGAGTTAGTAGCTAGAAGAATACCAGGCAAAGGACAAATACAGCTGCCTGTATCAGAGTCTCCCTGATAACCACTTCTAGGCACTGTCACAAGCAGCGCATATAAACCATCTTGTCCTGATAGGTACAGCCATGTTCAGGTGTAGATACATCCAGCAATTAGTGCATGCATACTCTTGCTGTATGTTTACTGCAAAAAGTCAAATAAAAATAATTTCTGACCTGGCTACATCATTTGTTCTTAGGAAATCTTCAAACCTTGGGTGCAGCACCTTATTAATATACCTCTATGACTCTATAGTCAGTCCTGCTTTCTTCCCAGCCAAACTAAAGGGAACACACGTGGCTACACGCATTGTTACAGGTAATAATCAACATTACATTTCTGGGTTTATTTTACCTAGAAATATTGTTCAAAACAGAATATGATGACTTAAGTAAATATGACATATGCTTTATATTAGGAAGCACTTTCTTACAGTAAAACCAGCAAGGAATATGCTAGTGAGTGGTGGGAAGATACTGCCTTTTGACGCTAGATAGTGATCAGCACTGGGCATTTTGAAAGCAAAGTAGATATCATCCGTCAAAAACGGCTTCAATCCTAAGCAGAAGATGACTTTCAGAGGCCCCTCCTAAGCTTACTATCTCTGGACATGTTATAAATTGTTATTTTATAAGTTATATAATTATTAAAAAGACTGTTGTCTATTCAGGCTCTACTTATGGATGGTCAGGCTCTACTCATAATTTCAGTAACATCTGGGATGCACTAGAATGCAACAATAAGGAAAACCTAGTGGTTTTGGGGCTAGGACCAAACTGATACTGGAAGTATTCTGAAACACAGGGATGCAATGCTAAAGGTGCTAAAAAGCTTAAGAGGTGGTATGAAATCAGTGAGTGCAAATCAGGAAAGGCACAGCAAAAGAATGCTAAGGGATGGCAAAACAAATCCAGGAGTAACTGGGCAGGCAATAGGACAGCAAGGAAATATTTGAGCCATTCCATTCCCCTTGGCAGGTTCTTACTGTTGTATGAGGAACCATTTTGGAGCATGCCAACTGTGTTCCATCCAGGGAGCAGCAGCTGTATTTTATCCCATAATTTCTGTATCATTATAATTCCTGTTAGGATGTGAACCTAACTTCTCAGATTCCTCTAATTTTACCCCCAGTCATTTTTCCACAGTAGGGCTGATGTAGACAGAGATGGGAAGATGCATAAATCTTCCAGCATGCAGAAGGCTGTTAAAAGGGTGGTACAAGAGAAGGACAGCTGAGAGAATTATCAGAGAATGAAGGGTGAAAATTGTTTTTCCTTTATACTTGCACACATGCTTAGTTGCTGGGTTCCTGTCATGGGAGCTGTGTAATCTTTTCTCCCTAGAAGCTTTCTTATGTTCTCACAGTGCAATAAAGCACCTCAATATGCTGCAAATATGATGAGAAGGGGCTCTAAAGTTCCATTTAGGAAGCTTAATTACCAAGCAGGACCCTGGAAATACTGAACCTATCTTTTCTCTGTGGTGCTTATTCCCTGGCATCTCTGAAGGGATGCGAGGAACAGATGGTGGCAGTCAGGAGGAGGCAGCTTTGTGGTGTCCAGAACTAACCACCCCCACACTACAAAGATGAGAGAAAAAGAGGAGGGGCTCAACCTCTCATCCTGCCTCAAGTAAGTTGTCATCTCCCCTCAGTCCGCAGTAGCGGAATAAACTGACCTGTCAGGATGTAGCTGTGGAGCGCTCTCTTGTTAAATGGCACTTACCAAAGTGGGGCAGCTATTTTTAAGGGGGTGTCGGAGTACTAGGGGCAAAATACAAAAATGGTGGTGCTTTCCAAGAACTGCCTGTTGCACAGGAAGCTCATGAAATGCAGGCCGCCCTGCTCTTTCTCCTTCAGGCATATCAGGCATCCCTCAAGGCATCATTTGCTGTGAGCAAGCACCTAACTCTTGGGTCACTTAGACAGCCTCTCAGGATGCACTTTTCCTCCCTCTGATCTATTCTCCTCTGCTGATTATCCCCCCACGTAAACCTGCTGGTTCCTACAAAGGCTTTTCATGCAAACCACCCGGGGAGGACCTTCACTGAGAAACTAGTAACTATAAGAGAGAAGAGAGTTTGTATTTTCCTATGAATTCACACACAGGATAGCTATTGTTTCTAACTAAATATATCTTAGAAGCACATTTAGGTGAAGATAATGCTGTATGGGCTGAAAGCAGTAAAAAGGTAGTGCATAATTTCCACTTATGTTGTACTTAGCATCTTGTACCAAAATAGTTTAGCCTGTCTTCTGCCCAGAAGTGTGACTTCTGGGGACAGAACAGATAAAACAGGAGAAATATGCAAAATAATCTTTCCTAACTTCTCTTTACTTATCCCAGTAGCCAAGCACAGCTCTGAAATTAGCAAAGGAATTCCTCTTTCCTCAGAGATTTAGCTACTGCCTCCCCCTTGTGACTTTCTTAGTGACATGTCTCTCTCAAAACACCTAATCTGTTGCTGGTGTGCAGCTGCCCATGTAGAAGATGTAGCTGACACTGTCCAATGTCAGCTCCACACCATCTCTGATCTCATGCTTGAACAATGCCTGTCAAGCACAAGGCAGAACTCCTGGCTTTTACACGGGCTTTTTTGCAGACTCCAACAGTAATAAAAACTTTTTGTGACTTAGTGAATGAATGTATCAAAGTTTTGGAGGGGTAGGGCTTAAAAGTGACAGAAGTCAAAGGGGCAAATATTTCTGCTTGAAAAGCCAGGATTTTTGTCAAAGTGCTGGCAAAAATTTTGCACCAACAAGATGTGCTTATACAACTGTTATTTACTGGCACTTTAGGAAGAATTCAGGAATCTTATCAGATAGACAGGAAAAAGAAACAAGAAACACAGAGGGAAGAAATGTTAACAGCAGTAAACAGAAAACAAAAATTAATACCATTACTTTATTTAATCTGTGGTGTTTCCATAGAGCCACTATGTGGCTCAGGCATGAGTGAGCTAGCTGCAGAGCCTTTACCACCGTTCCTGGTCAGCCTGGTAGCTCGCAGAATCTGCAAAAGCTGGGTGGATGCAACGGGATACAAAAGATAATTCAGGTGATCCATCTCAAAAGCTCACATTAGACTGGGGGTGTCACATGTGATGCATTAGTGCAATGGAAGCTGTGTCTGAAATTTTGGTCTTATCCAGGAGCTCAGAGGATCTCCTGATAGAGACCCCAGCCATGGGCTGACTGCACTCCTGCCATCCTGCTGGGTTTCTGTGAGAAGGAAGCCCGGACACATGGGCTGCAAAGAGCTATGGTACGGTCTGGTCAGGTCCCCAAAGCAAACAGCAGGGGTATGACAGCCATGAGCCTTGAATCACTTTCCTACTCTGTTCAGATGCCACCTCAGGCACTAGGGTTGATCCCTACATCCTGACAGTACTTCTGCCAATCATCTGTATTCTGAGGTGCTCCCTGACCTGCCTGATCAGTCCCCTGTACTTAAATATATCACTTTATAGGCATTAAAATCTTAATTAACCTTCTTTATTTCTTTTAAATACATGGTAGGAATATATTATAACTGACAAGTTTTACGACTTGTGGACATACCTCCAGCAGTCCCCTGAACTGCTTGGTGAGAATGCTAAACCAGACCTATTTTATACAGTCCTTTAATTTCTGGAGAAGGACCATACTAGATGCCAGACAGAGTATATGTGTTTCCTCCTTTTCCAGCCAAATAACTGTCTCCCAGAGTTTCTGGGAAATGGAATAATTGAAGGACAACCTATGAAACACGTGCTTTGCCTGTCTGTATAGATGCTCCAGGAACCAGATCACTGAGAGAGAGAGCACTGAACCCAGACTAACATGTACCAACCACCTTACAGCAGAGTTTAGGAATGTGGGCCCAGATGGGAATTAATGCAGTTCCTACACAACCACCTATGTGTTTCTACACCATGTTTAAACTCTGTGCTGTCATACAGTGGCACCTGGGGCTGTTTTATAGCTAGCCCAAGCACTGAGCAATAGTAGCACAAACCAACCCCTGTGTGTCTCCCTCCTCTGATGCAACTGGAGTCCAGGATAGCAAAAGAAGAGAAAATGGATTTTTCCTTCAGCTCTCTTCAGCAGAGATAAGCCGTTGAAGCACTCCCTCCTGCCCAATATTTGCTGCACACAGCCCACTTGCTGTGAGCCTGTCTTTCTCTTGTGGGGAGGGAGAATGAGGACCAGGATCCCAACATGTACTCAGCTGCAGTCCTGAAGAAATCCTTGCTCTTCCAGCTTTAAAGGAATACCTGATGTATAATGAGGAGTATTTAAATATGCCATTTTAAGGGTATTAAAATCTTAAATCATCTTCCCCTTAAGACCATGATAGAAAGATGAATATTGTAACTGGCAGGTTTTATAGCTGGAGGACATATCATCAGCAGATGATCTCCCAGCTAAGACTGAAGTTTTAGGCAGTTAAACTGGCTTGACTGTACATGGGTAACAGCACACAGCAGTTGGCATCCAGCCTGAGGGTACAAAGCACCCTGTCACTGGAACTGCTGCTTTCAGGAAGATGAAAGCATGGAGCAGCACAGGACTGAACATAGGAATAACATGTTGTTGTGAGAGTAAATATGTACATATGGGTACTGGAAATGGTGGGCATCTTTCTTCCATTCCCAAGGCTTCCAAGAACTGATGTAGCCCTTTCTACTGATTCTCTTGCTCTTCCACCCATTGAATTGATCACATAAACACTCAGTATGTGTTGGCTGCCACAGCTGAGGAATACCCAGGGTTGTCTCTGCTCGAAGCTGGGAGGCTGTCCCGAAAACCTCCCACCCCTTCATAGCCTGCAGTGGCCAGGGAGGCTTCTCCCCAGCCTGATCAGAGTGTGTTGGGGCCACATCCGTGTGGGACACAGCATAAAAGCAAGTCTTCAGGTCCAAGTCTGGTGTCACTGGTCTGCTCCTAGTGGCAGGGTTACTTGCTTCAGGGCATGCCTGGGTATCTCTGCTTCCTGTACATCATGATGAGTATGGTTACCTCAGGAAGGATGGCTTAATTCCTCATTTGGCTGTAGCTGTGTTTGTAGTTGCCTATATGTCAAAGGCTGGCAGGTGGTGGCCATTAGCACTTCCCAAAAATACAGTAACACCCTCTGCTTTTTAAACAGCACTTTTCTGACACAGATTAAATGTGTTTGTGACAAGGTGAAAACTGTCAGCCCTTTGCCAGGAAGGCAGCGTTACCTCTGCTGCACAGAGAAGCAAGAGCAAAGGGAAATGAAAAGTCAGGCCTTCAGAGGCATTAGGTTGTTCAAAGTGCACTTAAGCACCATCTCTCATTCACTGCAGTTGGAGATAGGTGTGAAAATACCAGTGACTATTGATTACCCTTAGATGTCTTGACACCCTTGAAAGTCTGGCTCTTGACTTCCAGGTGACTTTATTATTCACACAAAAGTGGTAACTCCAGACACAAAACTGAGATGAGAGAATGCTTGGCTCTGTGCTTCAGCCTCTGCAGCATTCTCCTTACAGATAGGGATGGCAATTCCCCACAGCAATGGTGCTCTTTAGGCCTAGTGTCTTGCCTCAGGTTCACCTTGAGGAAATTATGTTTTGGATAGTCAGAATACCCTCCCTCTTCTTAAACAAATGGTTGCAGTATTGTTATGTTGTTATTACATACTGATTTATAAAGCACCGTTCACATACATCACAGTGTTGTATGATCTAATTACAAAACACCTGAGATGGAATAAGAAGTATCCAGGCAAGAAAATTGCTTGAAGCCTCACCTTTAATGCACTAGAAGAACCAGAGGTTTGGAGTTAGTGGGAGGCTCGAGATGAAGAAATCCATTAATCCTGAGTGTTTATAGGACCAAGAGCCTACCTACTATCAAAACTGTACAATTAGGAAGTGGCCAGGTGGAAGAATTATGAATAAAATGGAAAAGGCTTCATTAATCACTGCCTCCTCCATACATCAAAGCCCATGGAAAACTAAGGGAGCTGTGCGCTTGACTTTGCTGGCCCTCTGATGTCCCTAGGCTGAATAATTTGGGTTGCAGGTACCAAAGTCCTGCTGTGTCACATCCCAAATTCAGTGTGTGGGGGATGACTGCTACCCATGTAGCTTTGCAACCAGTTTGAAGAAAAATATAAAGTATAATTAAAGTATCTCTTTTTTTTTTTTCTGCCTTGATTTTTATTTGTGTCTTAATTCGGAAGGCTGCAATTCACTTTCCTGAAATCATCTCCTCAATCTCTATAATTAAACCTCATTTAAATATTTTGGTCACTTTCATGAACTAATTATGGTGACTTATGATTGTAAAGGTACTTTTATCTTAAGCCTTTATTTGCAGATGCTTGAAAATTTTAGAAAATAATATCCTTTTGGCTTAAAACTCATGTTTGCAGAGATCAAAGCTGACCTGGGTGTGGAAAACAATCGTGTATGAGGCCCTTCCACATCTTTTCAAAAAAATATGAAAGGATAATTTTTCTTCTGCTCCTTTCTTTATTACCTTCACAATTACTGCAACTGTATCACATTATTTCTCCCGGTATTTAGAGAAGACATCTCAGAAGATTGAAGAGGTAAGGAGGAACCTATGTCTTCAGTAATAAATGTGCTGTGCTTTTTGTCTTTTTAATACAAATATTTTTTTCTTAGTGTTTGAGGCATTTAAACAATAACAAACCAAAAACAGAACAAAAAGAAAATTTTATTTAGGATGACTGGAAGGGTTCCCTTCTTCATCACCACAAAAGTTTGATTTTTCGTCTTGAACCAAAGACTCTTAATCCTGTGTGCTTCTTTGTCGTTGTTGATTTTAGCAAATCTTAGGTCCTATGTAATGAATAAACTGCTTAACCTGAATTCTGTGTCACTAGAAAGAGGTTAAATCACCTGTCTTTTCAGGTCACAATAAAACTTCAAAGCCATATTTGTATTCTCAATTTTTAGAGAGATCTCCAGCAAAAACAAGGAGCAAGGATTGGCTGGCATCCCATCTTTTCTTTGAGATCTGATGTTGTCCAGCACAAGGACCTGTGTCTCTGATTTAATTTCACTGTATCTAGAAAGTGGCCTAATACATCTGGAGGATGAAATCTGCCAGTGAACTAATGAGGGTGCACATGGTTTAAGTTGAAAGAGAGTTCAGAAAATACTGGTCAGTGAAACAAAACTGCAGTCTATATTCAACCCTTTTCAACAGCCTCTGCTCAGCTCCAGAGCTGCAGCTTCAGTCCAGGTTATCCCAGATGTCCCATCCATTTCCTTCACTTCCCAGGAAGAGTGGCTTTTCCAAGCACAGGTGATTCATTGCAGTGCCTCTTTCCCAGTGCCCAAGCTTTGTAGCATCTCAGCCAAATTGAGGAACTGTCCTAGGTATCTGCCTTGCTGTTGAGTTGCCTGACCTAGCCTTACGTGTCCCTTGTAATTAAATAACACTTGACTTGGTTTAGTAGAGATAATAAAAGATGATGAGGATAGTACAAAGTATCTTTACCTTGCCAGGATGATTTGAGAAAGCTGAAAATCCAATCTGCGTGCCTGAAAAACACTTCTGTTTGGGGGCTGGAGGGGAAAAAGCATCTTTGTCTTTCCTAACATTCTCCTCTAGGGAAAATTAAAGGTGTCTAGGGTTTTCTTTGTTCTCCCTCTGCCATCTCATCTTTCACTTTCTGGCTTCTTTAGCTTCCAATCTCCTTTAAATTGCATTAAAGGAATAGGAGAAACCATTTCTTTTCTCTTTTCGCCTCGGAGCTAAAAGCTTTCTCTTTTCTTCACACTGCTTGTTAAATGAGATAGACAGAGTGAAAGCTTCATAAATCATAAACAAGCAGAGGACCTAAATACAAGTGCAAACTGCAAACTGAGGAAAAGAGAGACCCCAGCATGCACATTAGGGCCAGCATCAAGCACACAGTACTTATTTTAAACTGCACTAGCAGGAGGCAGAGGGCATGCCAGCTCTTTGTGTAAGCCAGGAACCAAAACAAAAGCCAGTGGGCCATGAAAATCAGATAAGAAATAGCTCTGCAGTGTTATGGCCACAGACAGATGCAGATTTTCACTCTCCAGTTTTGTTTATCTGTCTATAATGACCACCTCCTTTTCCTTCTGTGCTTCCTTACAGCATGATAAGGCTTCTCCATTTTTTATCAAATTGTAATTTGCTCTGGGCTCCCCTGAGTGCAGCAGTAGCAACCTCCAGAGCAGTCCAGCAGTGAGAAACACTAGACTGTGATGCTAGTGGATCAGCCTGTGCTCAGGGTTAATGTTGGGTTTCTGATCGTCTCAGGACATCCTGATTTTCCTCATGCCTGCTTACAATGCTGTGAGCTGTACTGAGTGGGTGATACAGCTAAAAAAAAAAAAAAGGAAAAAAAATCCACATTGCCTCAGACATAAGCATTCATTGGTGGTAAGCTAATGCAAAACTCAGGAAATTGGCTCCCATTCATCCTGCTGGTGGGGCTTAGCCTTCCCATGGTCAGTGTTTGTCCTGAGACAAACAGGGCTTTGCTCACCCATCTTCCTGAGCAAGACTGCACAAAGAAGGGAAAAGCCAGCTCAGGTATGGTGGCACATCTTGTCAGTCAAGAATGAGTGCAATGAACAGGGTGGTGTCATCACCTCTATCTTGAGAGCACAGGTGCTGCTGACCATGTTTTTCTGAAAAAAGGTCTCTTTGTGAGGAACTCTCCTTGACATCAGTAGAGTACATTTCTTTCCCGATGCAGAGGATTCAGTTTGGGTCACTCATAATGCTCCTTCTCTTTGCCCTAAAAGTGTGACTATTCCTTAGTTCCCACCTCTTGGCGACGGAAGCTTTCCAGCCTTGGGTCTGGAAAATACCTTGTCAGGGACTGGCACTACGGACATCTCATCAATAAAACTATATACTGTCCACTTGTTCCAACTTTATATCCTCATCATTAGCCTTTAAATCCGTGATACGCATTTTCACAGTGTAGTTATCTAACTTCTTGAATAACGCTTCTGTGAGCAGTCTTATCCTTGCAGAGGAATGGTTTCTATCAGTTTATCAACCTACCACTATCCATTATATTGTTTATTCTTATACAGTATTATAGTAACTTAAATAGGATGGATCTACAGTGACAGAGACACATTGCTTTGTTCCTGCTGTCTTCATTGAGGCGTATTTATATTTTCAGCTTCAATAATTAAGCAGTTCTGTTGATTCGCCCCAAACCTGGCCAAGGGCCACTTCCAAGACAAAGTCCAAGAAGAGGGTATCTGCTTAATTCAGTGCGCTGGCTGCATGGGGGATTGCTCCTCCTAACACACACACACCAGGCATACGGCAGTTTACAATATATGGTTACAATTTATGCATATTCATTGTTTTCCTTAGACAAGGTGTGGTTATGCAAACTATTTCTTAGAACTCATTATCATCATTACCATGTGCGGAGCGCAGGCGCTGTGCTCCCTGGTGGTTGTGCTGAGGAAGGCTCGGTGGTCATTTTGATGAAGGCTGCATCTCTTCCTCGCTTTACGCTTCTCACCTTTCCTTCCTGGGCATGCGCAGTCTCTTGTTAGCTGTTTCAGCAGTTTCCTCACTGGTTTTAGAAAGCTTTTGTCTCTCATTTTTGCAAGCTTTGTTCCCTATCTCTTGCAAAGTTATTCAGCTAACTTCTACATTCAGCTAACTTCTACATACAACGTATCTTATTCTAGCCCCAGTATACCAAAGCATGCCCGAGTACAATGATTTTAACCCTTTCAATCTACTGTACTAAAGCATATCTGCCTAAAATTCTTTGTGTCCCATTGAGCTGTTTTTAAGAAGAGAAAACCAAAATTGAAGATTGTCTTTTGATTATCCTAGAATTCAGAAAGGTAATTGTTTATTAAAAATTAGTACTCTTCATCAGCACACAAATCAACATAATTTTGTGTTCCTTCAGCAGTGTTTGAATTTGAAATTATACTAAATTAATTCATTACAATTTAAAATCATGGGTTAACTGGTAAGAATGATTTGCTTTGTTTTTGGATTCCTCTCCCTGACAACTTTTCTTCTGGTGCTTTGCTTTTACCACTTAAAAAGATGCACCACAGGGCAGCTCTCTTTTCCCACCACATCCCTTGGCAGTGGTGGGAAAAGAAACATTTTGTCCTTTGCAGCCGGTTTTCCTTTGTCTTCCCTCTTCATCCTTTTGCAATTTTAACAAATGTGCTTTCTCCCCACAGGCTGCCTATTTCAGGTGGACTCTGAAAATGGTGTGTCTCAATTTTGCTCCTAGAAATCTTGACTTGACAAATGCTGCTCCTTCCTGGCATCCAAGACAACCTTTAATAACTGATGAGAGGGGTTAACCTTTGGTCTGGGGAGTAAAAATTCTAAATCAGTTGCTGTTCCAAAGGGCTGAGTTTGCATCAGGAGTTTCACTTTGTTCTTTTAGAAAAGAAACAACCAAAACCAGAACAGATAATCTAATACAGCTGTGGCTGGGAGGAAACAAGACATTTGTAACAGCTTTTAAAGCATTAAAAAGGAAGCACACTAGGAACAAATACTGTGTTTGTGTTCTGAGGCTAAAACATGACAGTTCTGAAGAAAGAGATTTACTGAATCAGGTTTGATGCCTTAAAATAATGAGAGACTAGGAGCTTCCAGGGGAGGAGGGGGAACAGAGTTAGGGTATGTGGCCTCATTTAGAGAAAACATAAATGTGCACAGAGCAGAAAGGAATTGAACATTTAAGCCTTGGTTTATTTTCATGGAAGAAAAAGCTCTGTAATGTTAAACATTTATCAAGATGGCTCTTACTGATGTGGTCATGCTGTGCCCAGAAGCTGCTTGGGTTCAGAGGACTGAGTCATGACAGTGGGATGCTGAATTGCTCCCTGTAGGAAGAGAGGCCACAACCTCACAGGTAAGGGCAGGAGGAGGAGATGGAAGAGGATGACAAGTAGGGCTTTGTGTTCAGTGCCAGTAGAGGCAGAAATTCTATCTGGGGCTTGTTCTGGGTGCAAGACAGCTGTGCTAAATCTATTTATGTGTCTCAGATGCTACAATCCAGTCAGGCCAGGCAAAGGCTCTACCCCCAGCCTTTTGCTATACAGTCTCTTCTATTTGAAACCCTTTCATAAATGCCCACAGCTAAGTCAGCTGTGTCCTCAGCTTCCTGAAGATCCCCATCAACAAACTGGGGAAAGCAGGCATACCACTCCATGAGAAAAACTGCATCTGACCTGCATCTTTCTGGAAATGGAATAAAATTGTGATTTATTTTTTTTGTAAGAGAGAGAGTTGAATTATTCTTTTCTAATTTCTGAACACTTCTTTTGCATTGATCTGCAATCCCCATAAGAGAAAATGCACCAATGGCTCTACACAAAAATTAAGTGGTATGTGTTCACTTCTCTTTTTTAGTACAGATAGTCTTGATCCATATCTCCTTCGGTGCTATCGTATCAACACAGCATCTTTTTGCTTTCGCCAGTGGGGACACTCGAGGAGGCCAGAGGAGGCCAGAGGAGGCAAAGGCTTTGCCAAGGCTGTTGTTCAGGTGCCCCATCTCAGTCATGGCACACACAATATTTTCATGTCCTACTGTAAGAGACGGTCCAAAGATC
>VYZQ01016291.1:0-22934 GCA_013400655.1 Mystacornis crossleyi | reverse complement strand
TTGCGGGACCCCACCGCAACAGTTAAGGAATCTTCCCAGTCTGATCATTCATGAGACTCTGGCAGTCACTCCCAAGGCCAGAGACTTCCATTGCTGGGACTAAAGCCCTGTTACAGGGGGCAGCTCCAGAAATCCAACAGGTGCCCTGCTTGACTCCCTGCAGACCCCATTCTCACACAGTCAAACCAGATTTCCCAACTGGTCTGACCCCAGGTTTCCCACGGCAGANACCCCATTCTCACACAGTCAAACCAGATTTCCCAACTGGTTTGACCCCAGGTTTCCCACGGCAGAGTCTCAGATGTCTGGTTCCATAAAACCATTTATTCATGGTGCTGTAACACAGGAACAGCCCAAGCTGGTGCCTCTGAGGAGCACAACCAACCAAAGAAGCATGGGGCTTTTATCCCCTCACAAGCCCTGTAAGTTTTGATCTTCCTCCAGTCTTCGGGTCCTGCCCCCTCTTTGAGTCTATCCACCTCGTTGGTCACAAGTCTTATCCAAACGATTGACAATTCCCAGCTCCTGCTGTGTCTCAGAGTCCATTCACCTGGCTGGTGTCACCCATCTTCATGCCCTTTGTTATCTCAAAGGTTGGCAGTTCACAGCCCCTTGTCCTGGGCTCCCACCCAGAGCTCAACCTGCATTTCAGTCTGCATCTCAATCAGCAGCTTGCAGCCAAGCTAGCTGGACCAGATGTATTCCTGTACAACATAAAACTTTCTTTTGCCAGGGGGAGGATGGAAGAATATCTCAAAGGACAAGCTGTTCTTGCTATGTTTTAAAGAAAAGCTAAGTACAGGTGAAGAAAGAAGTGAAAACCAACAGAGAAAATTTTAAATGGAGTTTAAACTTGGCCAAGGTCCATGCTTTGTACAACCCCTTAAACAAGAAGTCAGCGACTATTAGTGTTTATGCTTTATTTGAAAGCACTGTAACAGTACGATCTAAGATGCTTCCCTTAAAAATTTTAAAAATATGGTTTTCAACTTGACTTGCTTCAGTGTTTGGTTTCATTTTAGCTTCATTGGAGATTTTTGTTTTATTTTATTTCTTTTTGAAGTGCGTAGAAGTTTCTTAAAAGTAAGACTTCTCTTAGTCACCTTGAAAGTTAGAGCTGAGAAGATGAAGTTGTGGCTGCTGGACTTTATGTTTTGACATTTCTAAAAGCTTAAGCTTTCATGTCTTGCTTCATGATCCCTGGCAGTTTGAGAAGCATTTCTGAAACCTTAGCCCCCAAAATCATGACCCCTCAGCTTTTAAAATCATCTCAACCTTTAAAGGAACTTGAGTTTGGATTTGAGTCAAGTAATTATGTATTTTAAGAACTGAAAAGGCACTTATTTTTTCAAATAAATTGCTTCATTCAGAAATACATTTTAACTGCTATTATTTAACCCTATTACTTATCTTTCTTTTTCTTTCTTTCTCTTTCTTTTTCATTTTCTTTTTCATTTTTTCTTTCATATGACTGCTATTCAGAATTAAAGCAGTAAAAATACTGGATTTCGTATTTAAGCCTGAGTGGCACAGGACCCTTGTTTTCTTCATTGTCTTGCCCTGGGGGTGTGAAGTATCATCATTTCATGGGATTCAAGAATAAATATATGAGGAAGCTATGTAATTATTAGCAGTTGGGAAAAGGCTGATCTTGCTTGGAGATCCAGATTCACAAGCAACCTCAGCTTTTAGTGAAGATCTGAGTCTTGTCATTCAAAGGGAGAAAATCCTCAGTTTCAGAGTTTTATCTGTACCTGACGTTCAGTGCTGTGTGACACAAAAAGAAAATTTTGTGGCTTCTCTAGTATGAAGATCTTGCTGCATGGCTCATTTCCTTGGCTGGGGAAGAATTCTCAAGAATTATCTCTCAGAAGTCAGGTTCAGAGAAGCACCAGCTCCTCACCTGATCTTTTTTCATCCTGTAAGGAAGAAATCCTTACTCTTACCTACCTTACACCAGCAGCAACTAGTTCAGAGGCAGCTCTGTTCTACATCTTCCCACATATGCTCTTGCCTCCCTCTATTGCACACTGTCTCCTTTGGTTAAAACTGGTCCTAAACTGCATCAATTCATCTTTGAGGGTTACAAGCTGATTGCACTTGGTAAATAGATGTATCCTCTGAATAAGTAGTTGTCTTTTCTGTATTCAGCATAGCCTGCTTTTGATATTTGATCTACATAAAGAGCTGATTTATTTACATATTACATCCTTATAGGTAATAGCATTTTTATTTTAAAGAAGCTTCTTTTAAAAATTGTTTTCACCTCCTTCTCTTAATAACTTTATTTTGCATTCAAATGGCTACTAAATTGACTACCCTGAGTTAGAAGGGACCTATGATGATCATGGAGTGCAACTCTTAACTTCACACAGGGCAACCTAAAAGTTAAACCATGTTTCTAAGAGTGTTGTCCAAATTCTTCTTGAATACTGACAAGACTTGTGCCACCACTGCTTCCTGGAGAGTTTGTTTCTGGTATTCAGACATCCTTTAAGTGACGAACTTTATTCTAACTGCCTCCTAACTTGCTGGAGCAGGAGGAACACAAACCATTTAGCTCACTTCATTAGATAATTGTGCTAACAGCATCAAGGTTGTGGGTTCGATATAAGCCATTCATAATTGATAATCCTTGAGGGTCCTTTCCATCTCAGAATATTCTGTGATTATCTGTGATTACCTACATACTGTTTCTGAGTTAACCTCCTTATGTGTGTGCTGTTAAAGTTATAAATTTATTCTGCATTAGACTTTCTTTTGTTTCTCTCAAATGGAATGCTTAAGCTGGTAGACAGGGTTCATGCACTTCACTGTTTCAAATTCCAGGCTTCCTGCAACCCATAGACTAGGCTTTGAGATGTAATCTGAATGTTTTGTGTACTCACAACATGATGGTACAAGCAGATTTGGGAATTTTTGGTTATGTCTGAATATCGTTGTGGAGAGATGTGACCTTCTTTCTGTGCACTGTCTGTGTCAGGCTGAAGAAAACTTGTGCTGTTTTCTTCTATGGATCATGGGGCAGCTACATTTGCAGTATCACAGAAGGGCAGAAACTGGTTTAGTCACTGAAGATTGACAGAAGAAATACATTTTAAAATTGTGTCTTGGTTAAAAATCTCTCTCTGCTTGTATCTTCAACTTGCCTTGCGAGTGCCTTCATTATCTCTTTGATAGCCAGCTAAAGGAAGTAGAAGGTGCTGCTCCCAGCATAGTCTCTACTGTGTGAATTTTCTGCAGGCAGCAGCAGCCACTAGTAAATCTTGTCCATGCTCAGAGCAAATACCAGCTGTCCTTGCCTGAAACACTCTGAACCAGCTGGATGCAAGCCAGGTCTAAACTGGAAGCCTTGTAGCTGTGTTAGCACGGCACTGAGCCAGAGTGCCACGCAAGCCTGAAAGCCCTGTCTCCCAGCAAGGCTTATTAGCTCAAACTCAGTGCCATGTTAATTGTACTTCAGCATCTTCTGGTCTGCTGCTGGCTTACATTCAGCCAGCCTGGAGTGCAGACAAATCCAGTCACGACTACCTGTAAAATGCCAGGTAGTTGCAACCCATGTTTCTTCACAGAGCAGTCAGCCTTCTTTTCCCTAAACCCTCTTAAAATTGGACTGCAGATATGTAGTAGAAGCCTTGTGCTTAGAGGCTTACCCCTCTAAGGAAGTGGCTCTTAAAATGTCTGGAGCCAAGTAGGGAGTATGCTTTGATAAGTATAATGTTGATAAATAACCCCAGCTATTTCTTCAAGAACTCTTATCTGTCATTGCCTTTCTTGTTTGATGCTGTAACTGTTTTTCTCTAGTCATTTGGATTCAGGTGAAAAAATGTACCCTTGGTGTATATCACTTGAAGAAATAATATTAATATTCAAAGAAACTCCAAAATATATTTAAGCTTCTGTGCATTCCAGAGATATAATTTAAACTATTTAAGTGCTGTGAAACAAACTATGTCATACTGCATTTAGTGGTATAACACTTCTTCATTAACTTTCGAGTGGCAGAAGCTCTCATAACAGCAATTTTCAGGTATTGTGTAGTTTATTGTAGCTATAAAATTTATTATTGGCATATTAAAAGAAGGCAGGAAGCCTAACTAATAACTGCTTTAAGGGGATCTAACTACAGTATCACAAAGATTATTCAATAAAAAAAGTCTGTTCAGAACTTGAACTGTAATTTGCTTTGAAAACTTTACTGCACGCTGAGTGAACTCATAATTCTAAACGTTTGTTTCTGCATTTCAAACAGCATAGTTTACTATACTGATGAAGTAGCCACAAGGTACTTTTTACATTTCAGCAATGGAGATCTTATCATAATATCCAAAAGGCACATACTGTGCTGCCATCTGCTTTTTTTTTTTTTTAATTAAACTGAATGTGAGATCAAACTTTTAAAAAAATATGTTATTTAAAATATTTATCATCACTGAGTGCCTGTGCATGGTAAATATGGATTTATTTTTAGCTTACAAAAATATTTTTCTCAAAAAAAGTTTGATAATTTTTGATAATTATGTTTTATAATTTATAATTAAAACTTTCTTAATCCTTAAACACAATGTGCTTTGCTCTTTCTTTGTTTTCCAAAAACTGGTTTTGGTTTTAATTTGGTTTATTTGCCAGAAACCAGCACATATTGAAAACTGGGGGTAAAACACACACGCTCACAAACACACAAACACAAAAATCTACCAAATGTCATGGGGAGAATAAATGAAGACTTATGAGAGAGGGGAGAAAACCTTGTAGAACCTAAGACAGAGTAACACCTTCATTCATCATGAGACTTCTGCTAGCACAGAAAGGAAGGATTGAATATTTATAAATCTGATGACAGACAAAAAGGCCAACAAACCTGACTGGTTTCAAATCATGTCTGTGGAAATCAGTCCATCAGAATTTCTCCAGTGAATAAATGTTTTAGTTTCCAAATCTTCTAGCCACATCTAGGATTTTCTTGAGGACATGTTATTTTTATCTGATGCTTAATGAATACGTCAAAAAAGATGTTTTCTCCATCCCTCTAAAAGGGTAGTTTCTACTTCACCTCCATTTTTTCTTAGTACGCAAAGTTATTTTAAGCCTTATGAGAAGACAAACTCATGATTTACTGTTGTGTCAACTCCTTGAACAAAGAATAGTTTTCCTTTGTCAGATAGTTAGTGACTCAAGGAAAGGTACGGAAAAGTATTTGTTCCCAGGAGTTGATTTTCTGACTTAATGCTGGAAAATATCCTTTGATTTCATTCATTTGTAGTTTGTTCTGCCTTTTGTATAAAGGTTCCACAGTAAGAAGAAAAATAATCCGAACGTTGATAAGCTAGTTACCTGTATGCGCTGCAAGGTGAGGCCAGGACTATCAGTTTCTGGAAGAGCATTGGTTTTGCTGCACAGACAAAAATGGAAATCTGTAAATGAAATGTGCAGTATGCATGTGTCTTATTATTGCTAAGACACATAAAGCATTCACAGATCTACTTCAGATTGTCTGTTGTGTCTATGTAAGACAATAGAACACCATGCCTAACCCTTTACTAGAGACACATAGAGAATTGTATCAAAAACCTTAAAATTATTTCCAGAATGATAGCAAGTTATTCTTACAGATGGCATAATTTTTCCCATGTTGTGCTATTTACATCTTTTGGTGTATAAGATGTCCAAGAACTTCTGCTTGGATCAAGCAGCTGAGACTTAGGACTTAAAGAAAACTGTATGGAAGAGCAAGTGGAGATAGATCTATACTCTGGGGCTCCCTGAAAGTCCTAATGGTGTAGGCACCTGACTTGCATCCCTAATGACCAAATGCATGATGAGCATTCTTAGCTCTTACTAGGAATGGTCAAAATTGGTTGTGAACACTGATTTTCAGGAAAATACATAATAACCCTTCCTGCTCCCTCTGCCCTCTTGATCTGTTTTCTCTGCACTAAGAACTCCACCTTTGCCTTATGTCAATATATTTTCTTCCCTTTTATCAAAAGAAAAATGGGGCTAGCGATATAAAACCCAATGAAAAATAGTAGATTGTCTGCAGGTAAATTGAGAGTCCAGTTTCTGCCTCCGGGAGGGACAGGTTACAGGTTGTATCAACCTGTAGCTTGATTCTACATAAGTTTTCAGAAGCTTCTGTTTTGGTGAAATTGATCATCTGGAGGGGCACAAGATATCTGGCAACAGCATAAAAAACCTCCTCAGAGGCTTAACAATAACTTTATATTTCATAAATTTTATAGATTTTTGAAATGACAGTTTTTAATTTTGAGGTCTCCGGTAACATCGGGCATGGAAAAGGAGGCCTTGGAATAGACAGTCTCCAGAGGTAATTATCACTAGAGCCATCTAGTGATTACTGAAAACAGTAGTCATCAAGCAGAAAAGATCATTGCAGTGGCATTCCACTTTCCCCACTCTCTCTATCTTTAACATCTTGCTCCTATGGCACTATTTTCTTCAGTTTTCTTTCCTATTTTGTGCTTTCATGAAGCTTTGCATTCTTCTCCAAAGTTCACAAAACTATATTATACAGCACCATTTGTTGTAGCAAGAACCACACAACACAGCAAACTGTCATCCCTTTCGGCTCTGTTCTGTCATTAGAAACAAAACCATATTGAAAGTTACTCACAGTGTTATACTTTCACTTAATGTAAACAAACAATACCTTCACCCCGTATGAAAGCATGAGGAAGTCAGCTTTACTTACAAACTAATTATACTTTTTAACTATCAGATGCAAAAAAATACTGAGGATCTTTAGCAATATCATAAAATATTTCTCATTTGAGATTTTATTTTAACAAACGGGCAATAAATACAAAACTGTAAGTGATATTTTTTCATACAGAAACTCCCTTCATGCAGCATATTATTTCAAATTATCATGAAGACCTTCTTAGTCTTACAGTTTATTTCAACAGCTTATAAAAGACGGATCTGAAAAAAATAATGTGAGGGTTGAAAAGTTATGTTGTCTTTGCATTTAATATGAAGATAAGGACAAAAATATTTTATAATCTTGAACAGTTTACTCAGATACAATACCTCCTTCCCCAATACTGAACTGCTTCCTAAAATTTTTTTTTTTCCTGAATGTTTACTTTTGTCCACTCTTATAGGTAGAACACTGGGCTAAATGAATCTTTGTTCTGATCCAGTACAACAGGTCTTACTAAGCAGGTGGATTTTAAGAATAAAATCTTTAAACAGTAAGGACTTCTCAACCCTAACTTTAACAAAACAGGCATTTTGTCATAGCGTTGTTTGTATTCTGCTGAAATCCACAGGAAAGAAATTGCTTTACTGTTGTCCCCCACTTGGAATGCTAATAAATAAACGATACATTTGGCAGTGAGTGCTCTCTCAGTGACTGGTGGTAAAATAAGAGGCGGCCTGCAATCAGGAAGGTATTTTTAGTTAAAAGAACTGCAGCATGAAGTGTGATGTCTCAGTGCGAAAGTGTCAGAAGCAAATCCTTATTAATTCTGACCTCTCTACATTATGCATCATTCTGATCAACTCTGTGATCGCACTGCTCTGTCAGACAATGGAGCTTGGGATTCAGAGTAAATAGACCTGCCAGAGCAGGTTTCCACCATGATTGGATCAGAGCCTGGAAGTCATTCTACAGTTTTGTCACCATAAAATTCTTCTCAGTGTCTGCTCAGCCTTGCAAAAGGAAGTTAAAACATATCCTGCTATGCAGCAATATTACAGTTTTACTTGTTGCTTAATGTTTTCAGTGATGCTTTCTTCATCATCCTCTAGGCACAAACACTTTGGTATTTTAAACCATCTGTTAAATTAACATACTTTTTAAGAAAAATATGCTTTCATAGCCTCTGTTCAGCTTCTTTAAAAAGTGCACATTTGCAAGTTGTGTAGCGTCTATGGTGGCTGCTCTGAAAACTCCACCAATTAAGATTTGTGAATATTGAACTATTTGGTTATAATGATTCATATCATATAATGATATGAAATTAAGATTGCATTCTTAAAACAAAAGTGATGTCACTTTTTCTTTCAGCTTCAGAGAAATTTTATATTCAAACTTAAGGACCATTTTGCATTTAAAAGATGTGTGTGCAGGTTATTCATAATGCCATTCCTCTCAAAAAACCAGTCTGAATTAATTAATTTGGTCTCCAAGACAACAGCCACACCTTTCTTATGCCAAACAAAGGTTGTAATTAATGTCATCTAGGTATCTGAAGGTATCATTGCTGATTTATGGTCTTTTGTGCCTGATCTATCTGAAAAATGTCTGTGTTCCATGATCAAAGGGAAGATATGTCTATGGTGTCAACGTAAATAAACAGATGAAAGTGAGAATAATTTTAAACATTTTTTTTTAAAGTGATNTTTAAAAGATGTGTGTGCAGGTTATTCATAATGCCATTCCTCTCAAAAAACCAGTCTGAATTAATTAATTTGGTCTCCAAGACAACAGCCACACCTTTCTTATGCCAAACAAAGGTTGTAATTAATGTCATCTAGGTATCTGAAGGTATCATTGCTGATTTATGGTCTTTTGTGCCTGATCTATCTGAAAAATGTCTGTGTTCCATGATCAAAGGGAAGATATGTCTATGGTGTCAACGTAAATAAACAGATGAAAGTGAGAATAATTTTAAACATTTTTTTTAAAGTGATAGCGATTTTTATTGTCCTCTTCATACTTCTGTTGATAATATGAAAATGAGTCCATTACACTCCTGTCTATCAGTTGCTGTTCTTTTGTACAATGCTGAATGACCATTACATTTGATTTTCTATGAGTTTTCCTTAAGGTTTTGAGGGCAACTCAGTTCCCTTGCTTAGTTTCTTCTGAAGGAGATCCAGTGTCAACATCGGGAGTGCATACCCAGAATACTTCCACTATTTCCTTCCTTGTGTGCAGGAGGAAATTGATATTGTGGGTTTTTAAAAATTTGAGTGCTTTGTAGAGCTCTCTTCGTAGAGAATGCCTAGAGGGTTTGGTGGTGTTTTGTGGGTTTTTTTGGGACGAGCGTTGGGGTTTTTTTGGGGAGGGGAGCGGGGAGGCATTCCTTTGGTTGATTGGTTCATTAGTTGGTTGGTTTTGTTGGGGGGGTGTTTGTTTGTTTTGTTTTGTTGCCTTTTTTTGGTTGGTTTTGGGTTTGGTTTGGTTTTCTTTTGTTTTTTTAGCATGTCTTAATTGCCTGACAATATTATTTGAATTTTTTGCTTTCATATCTTACATGGATTGGCAAAGAAGTGTCATGGTTACTTTTACCTGGCTTTTGGGGATCTTTCTTGCTCTCACTTATCCTGTTATTCTATAGTTAAGTTCATTGTAGAGAAAGATAGTTTTTCTGCTGTGACAGTGTGATATTTTGTTTGGATGGTGTAGGCACTTGAGAAGATAACTCAGTGGAGTATGCTGGGGTGTCAATTCAGCACTGCTGTATTTTACAGTCGTAAGTGTCCTCACTCATTCTTGGTCATAGCAGTCCTGAATTGAGAATATCAGTTTTATCTCCTTTGAGTATTGCTTTCTGTGCTGTGAATCTCAGCTTAGACCAGTGTGTTAAGAGTATAGAGATTTGGGAGAAAATAAACCCCCTTGCTCCAGTTGTTCCTAAGGAATCAAAGGGCCTAGGTGCAGCTGGGCTTAATTTCTGATTAGCACCAGTTCGGAAGTATAAATCTGGTCGTGTTCAATAAGATCCAAGATGGATAAATAGTGTGGGTTAAGCTCTAAGTCTGGTCTCATTTGCAATCAGAGAGTCACAAATAGTGAGTTTTAACCAATTAAACACCAGAAGTCTGGACTAGTTCAAAAGGAACTTTCAGTGACACAGATTCACCAATAGTGCATCTTCTTGGAGTAACAGGTTATAGATTCTTTCAGACTGCTGGGATTAATTTACTGCACATCCAAAATATAAGTGTATAGCACTGTGAACAAGAGTTCCTGTGTATACTCCAGTGCAGTTGCATGTGCAAATCTTATCACAGAGGTGTTCCCACTTTGGGGAGGAAAGACAAGCAAGCCCCGTCAACTTGCATGCAAGGTCATCATATTCTCATCTTTTACCACTGAGGATTTCAAATGCAAATTTATACTTTTGGGATAAGTGGAGGTGCATGTGTAGTCAAATATTCCGTTACTGCCATCATAAGTGGAGGGGGAGTCAATTTATGTGTAAATGAGGCATATCAAGATTTACAAAGAAAGATTCCAAAGACCTGGGTCTTGCACAAGGACAGAAAGGAACTGGGACACATTAGTGTCCCCCTCTTCCACCTGGCCAATTGCAGAGAAAAAGGCTGTCTGCCTTCTGCCTGGCAATGTGTTACCACCTCAGCAGTCCATTGTGTCCACAGAAATCCCATCATACCCACAGAAATCTCATCACCGCATAGCTCATGAAAATCCCTTTACCACATATCTCATGATATATATCATGGCTGTAGGCCTCATTTCCCCACAGTGCCAAAAAGCACATTAAGAGACCTCTGGAAGATAGCTATTTACCAGTCCAAAAATGTACAGCTTATTTGGACAAATGATCTTTGAAAAGAAAAAAAGTAGGATAAACTACATGTGGATGTCAGCAGCCCAGCACCTGGAATAAAGGAAGGAAGACGAGAAAAATTCGAATAAATTTATTAATTCCTTTTTTCATACAAATACAACTGTTGAAGGCCACTTCAAGGCATAATGATTATCATGATTTTAGACGCCATAAAATCCTTTTAGACTGGGGAGATGAAGGTTGCAGCACAGCTCAGGATGTAGTGGTAATTTGGCACAACTGAAAGTATCCTGGGGCATAGAGAGGGTTGTATGCTTTCACTTTTATTTACATATTCAGGAGAGTGCAATGAACTCCTGGAAGGAGCACAAAATAATAGGAAGGAAGGAAGCAATAATAGAAGGAAGTTCAAAATAATAACCTGTACAAGCCATACAGAAAAATTCCCTGTTTACTCCTGTGAATGTGTCTAAGCATGAAATTCCATTAAAAATAGACAAGTAAATACTAGATTTAATTTCTATTTCTGAAGGGTCCCTTTCCTTTTTGTTCTGGCTTACTTGTTTCTTTTTTGATGCAAAATAGTGGATTCCATTAGTTGATGCTTGTAACTGCTCTCCACTCACCCCCCTCCAGTGAGGCCATGCATTTCCATCCAGGAGGGCTTTGCCTCTTTATTACTTGCTCTGATATGAGCAGCAGCCCATGGAAAGGACTACTGTGAACCATATAACATCATTACTATTAATAGGCTCAGAAAGCACAGTCCATGAAAATACACTAGTTCAAGCCTAAAAAAAAAAAAAAAAAAAAGGAGAGGTTTTACCTCCTCTCATTCAAATGATGAATGAAAATGATGAACCATTTCTACAAGACGGATGAACACTCTGAACTGAGGAAGGTTGTTCAGGCAGACTGCATGTGTGAAACCTATGGTTATGAAAGATGACTGCAGTATCTTTCTGTATCAGTATTAATGACGCTTATAATGCATTCCTGATTATACACATCTGCTTACAGATATAGATAGATTTGAAGGCATGTCATGCCTTGTGGCTTTTTTCTTTAACTAATAGATGAGTGCAAAAGGCTACCATAGTTCAGCTCTGTAACTTCACTAATGTAAGTTGAAAAAGTTTGGTTATCATTTGACAAATGTTCCTGTCTACATCAAATCCTCTGAACCATGTAAATTTTTATCTAGAGATGTGCCGAAGTACTTGAGAATAATTTGGGCAGCTGGTGAACTGTTACCCACTAGTTCACAGACAGAACTTTCACCTCTTCCTTTCTTTCCTCTTTGGTGAATTTGGCTAGGAAAAAAAAAAAGTTAGCACAGTAGGGGAGGCTTGGCTTCACTAAAATATTTTATTTATCTTTTAACATGCTTTTATACTGTAATCACATGTGCACTGACATACTGACATGGTATGCCATGGAACTGCTGAGATGGTAATACCCTAGAATATACAATATTACTTTTAACTCATTAGACTGGTGAGGAACTGATCCATGCAAGCTAGGCTTTAGTGTTCTCTTGGTAGACCAGTCCAGGGTGACTTTTTGGATTGTAGACCTTCTTGACTAGCAGAAATACCATGAAAAGCTGTAAGCTTGGGAAGCAAACACAAGACTTGCAGTGAAAAATTTCCCATTCCATGTCCTACGGGCATTCCCCGACCTTGACCTGTAAGAAGTGTTGCAGTTACCAACGCATAGGAAGCTGAGAGTAAGTTCAATAGTTCCTCACAGAGGAAAGAAGGGCTTCAGGCAGCAAATTTTGCATAGTGGTCATTCAAATCACAATGTTCTCAACTTTGAGCCTCAAGCTCTCTGCCTGATAGTGCAGCAACTTCTTGTGTAGCAGGTACTGGAGTACGGTTTCTCAGGCATGTAATTTTATTATATTTACCTTTTAACATACTGTTGTTTCATTGGATACTGTCTGATGAAGATTTTATAAATGCAAGTATTTATAGTAAATAGACCAGTGAAAACTGTCTTCTTTCCAATTAGTTCTTATCAAGTTAGAATAGTTACATTCTGATTAGGATTTGCAGTTCAGTCATAACATATTTATATTGAGGAAAAAAAGCAAGAACATATGTTCTAATTGTCAGTGATCTGGGCTTCAAATCATTTGAGGTAAATTCTGACAGACATATCTTGTGGAAACAATTTTTGGAACATCACATCAGCTTCAAACAATTAGCATTAAATTGAAGAATATTTATTAAATTAATTTGATGCTTTCAAAATAACTTATAAATTCAGAAGAGTGTTGCACAAAGGAACATCTAGAGTAAATGACACTGGTACTGTCCATCTCTTCAGCAAAATATGTCAGGCTTAAACAAACAGATAAAATGATCCAGCCTTAGAAAAGATTGAGAGTAAATCTTCATGGATGGCAAACAGAGGCAGCAGAGATTCTTCCAAGAGTAAAATTTATTGTGACTTCATAGGTGGAGCTGCTGCATATGATGGCATTCTTTACAAGGGCACTACTTCAAAATTTTATATACCACAAACTATCACCTTGCTGAAAAAAATGCTAAATGACTGTCTACATATCAAGAGAAGCTTGAAATATTTTATGATGTTCGGGCATGAATAGTGGAAACAAATGTTAAGTCTCTAAGCAGAATCTGATGTACCCAGAAGGTAAAATATAAAGCAAGCTAAGGCCATTATTTCCCCACTAAACTGGAGCCATATGTCTCACAAAATAAACTAATTTAGCATAAAATGTTACCCATTAAGACAGTAGAAGTAGTCCCAAACTGTAAAAATAAATACATGAAAATTAAGTCATCATTAAAAAGTTGCAATACATAACACACAGTAGAGAAAAAAATTATCACGAAATGTCAAGTGAAATAGGTAACAGCTAAGAGCTCACTGTTTAGCAAGAATTCATTCCAATAAATCTCTTAGCTATGTCATTCAAATATTTCCTGTTAACTTCTTACAATATATATAGACAAAAGAATTTAAAAATATTAAATATGCACAAAAATGCATTAAAAGTTAACGAATTAAACGAGAATTTTTACGCAACAGAATATTTTAGTCATCTTTATCAAATTTCCCATGTTTTACTGCAATTTTGTATGAATGGGCTAGAACATACAAATGCCTGTCTAGTCTAAATTATATAATTGGAAATTCTTTTATTGTATCCTGTCACTTGTGGTCATGTAAGTTTATAAATATGTCTAGTCTCAAGTTAAAAATGTAAAGTGATGACAAAGTCACAATATTCCATCCTTTAGTTAACTACAGAAATGTGTTTCTGATTTACTTTTGCTATTCTATTCTGGCTAAACAGATGGAAGGTCCCTCTAAAATTTTTTGTCTGTTTCTTGTTTCAGAGTTTACAGACCATGATCAGTACTTACATTAACCTTTCATGGATTTGATAAGATAAATAGATTTATCTCCTTGTATCCCTCACTCTGTGATGGCAATGTTTGAATACAAAATGTAATTGGCAGCTAAAATATTGTTCATTAAAGGTGGCCTCAAAATTTTCTTGCCAGACACTGCTGAGAAAGTTCTGTAAGACATGAGAAAAAGCTCATAGAGTTCTTGGTTCTTTGACTGATCACTTTCTAATGTTGTTTTTTCTATGACGCACATATGAATCCTCATCTGAAAATTTGCAGATGACCCCAAGCTGAGTAGTGCAGCTGACACACCTGAAGGATAGGATGCCATCCAGAGGGGCCTGGACAGGCTCAAGAAATGGGCACACATGGACCTCATGAGGTTCAACAAGGCCAACTCTAAGGTGCTGCCCCTGCGTCAAGGCAAACCTTGCTATCAACACAGGCTGGGGTATGAAAAGGTTGAGAGCAATCCTGCCGAGAAGGCCTTGGGGGTGCTGGTGGATGAGAGGCTGGACATGACCCATCAATGTGCACTCACATCCCAGAAAGCTAATTGTGTCCTGGGCTGCATCCAAAGCAGCATCGCCAGGGGGCGAAGGAGGAGATTCTGCCCCTCTACTCTGATGAGACCCCACCTGCAGTGCTGCATCCAGCTCTGGGGTCTCCAGCACAGGAAGGACATCAACCCATTGGAGTGAGTCCAGAGGAGGCCACCAAGATGGAGCGTTTCTCATGCAAGGAAAGGCTGAGACACTTGGCTTTGTTTAGCCTGGAAAAGAGAAGGCTTTGGGGTGACCTAATTGTAGCATTTCAGTATCTGAAGGGAACCTACAAGAAAGATGGAGGGACTTTTTACAAGAGCAGGTAGTGATATGACAAAGGGAAATGGCTTCAAACTGAAAGAGAGTAGATTTAGATTAGATATTAGAAAAAATTTCTTTACTGTGAGGGTAGTAGGGCACTGGAACTGGTTGTCCAAAGCAGTCATGGGTATTCCATCCCTAGAAGTGTTCAAGGCCAGGCTGGATGGGGCTCTGAGCAATTTGGTCCAGTGAAAGGTGTCTCTGTCCACGGCACGGGTTTGGAACTAGGCAATCTTTAGGGTCCCTTCCAACCCAAATCATTCTATGATTCCATGATTCTCTGAATATTTTCACCAAAATCCAGATGCCACATGGAATGAACGTAGTCAAACAGTTATTGAGGTTTTTTAGTTAAATACTTATTCTGCTTTTGTAATTATCCAATCAAACAGAAGATACTTAGCCACTTCAGTCTCTTATTTGTGTCTCCATCCACTTGTTCTCATCTCCAGTAAAAGAGAAAAGAAATAGCTAAAAGCTCTTACCTCAAATTCATCTTATCATAGAGACTGCTTCCTGTTTATTCTTCGGCTCTATAAAAAGGACAAACCATTTTCTTTCAGAGATATTTACTTTTCAGAACAGCAGCTTGCAGATGCCTAATGGTTAGCATCAACACAAGATCTGTGAGTGGAACAGGTCCAGGTCACAGCCTGAATTTTATCTTAGTTTATCATCTCAATTTTCTTATGTACAAAATGCTCATGTTATTTCTCTGCTTGTCATGTTATGGACCCCTATCACCACTTCACAGGTTTACAAAGGATCAAATCTCTTTTTAGGTTGTCCTCCAAGTTTACCAGACTGCTGGAGCATGATGAAATATTTCTTCCTTAAGTATTATGAGGGTGTGGTGACATTGATTGTCTGCCAGATCCCCACCCAGCCTTTTGCTTAATTCTTCTTGTCAACTGGGCATATGGGCAAATAAGATGGAAGTGCTCAAAGACTGAGATAAGGACAGGGAGATCGCTGACAGTAATTATACTGACAAAATGGACCCCACTTAGGGAAAATAAGTTTTATTTCTTCCCAGTTAAAAAGAATTGGATGGTGAGGAAAAAAAAAAGAAAAGTAAACCATCCTCCCTTCATTCCCCCTTGTTTCCAGGTCCTTCAGTCCTTCATTCCCAACAATCTTCCNTGTCAAAAGAGAGGATTTGTTGATACATTTAATGATTTGCTCTGGATGAGTCTAATTCAAAGTAGAATAAAAATAAACTCAATATACAGTGAGTTGTGTTGTTAACTGTTAATGCTTATATGCTAGTGATAGTTTTTGGACAAGGTGTCTCTATCCTACCTTGATTGTACAGTTTTAATCTCCTGGGTCTCTGTGTTAAGGAGTTGACAACTGGGGAAATAGAATCATATAGCTTGATGTTGTTGTTGTTGCTTATACTGATAAAATATTCAAATTTACTGAAGACAAAATAAAAAAAAGAACCTGAGGCAGGAACTTAAGATGAAATATCAGGTCATGGAAGCTTTGAGTCTGAGTTTGCTTCACAGGGACTCAAGGCAGTGTTTCCAGAAGGTGTAATCGGACAGCTACCTACTGCCAAGGCACCAGAGAATCAGAGAGAGTGATGGTAAGTCCAAGGTTAAATTATCCTTGATGATTTGGCTAATTAATTGTCCAAAGAAAATTTTGTAAAGTATTAAAATAAAGGTTGACAATTCTGCACTGGTAAAAGCACATACATTGAGTAAGCTTTTATAATGAGACTGAAGATTGAATGAGGATTAAGGGTATTTGATTTCATGATGAATGTGTTTTGGAAAGACGTGTGAATAAGAAGAACTTGAATAAGAAGTTCCAAACAGACCTACACGAATGAATGTCTGTGAGATAATTCTTCTGTCTTATAAAAAAGAAACCATCCTGGTACACACTTTTGGCACAACTAAGACTGACCAAGTTAACTAGACCCACAGTCTTATTTTGACATACCATACTTTTACAAGTATGTGGTGATACTTGCTAAAAAACTATTAAAGTGGCTTGTCATTTGTGGCTGAAACTCTACGGCTTGTCCTAGAAATGTCTCCATGTATTTTTAATAAGTACACTTACTGCTTTTTGTAATACTTGTTATTTTGGAGGGTAGGTGATTTTTAAATTGGGGCAAACCTATGAACCCATTGTCCTTCTCTACAGAGGACAGATGTGCTGCATTTTGCAACACAATATGAACACTTAGTACATGAATAAAAGCTTAAATTTCATAGGTGAATTTTACACTGGGCCATCTCACCTAAACGATAATTCTCTGCAGAAGAATTCTCAGAAGGTAGAATATATGGAAAATCATTCTACTTTTAAAAAATTGTATATCATTGTGCATAGTTAACTTAGGAAGGTTACCACACAGAATGCTCATATTTACAGCATACAGGATTTCCATACTCTTATTGCCTTTATTAATGTTGCATTGCATACTGATTGTCATACATGTAGTATTCTTAGGTGATGTGTAGTAAGAAGAGTTTGCCAAATTTTGTGAATGAATCCTTAATAGAATGACAAGTAATCTTAAACCATTAGATAAAAAATGTGGAGGACCAAAGAGAGAAAAGTTTCATATTTCTCAATAATTTCTTTGAATATAATGTTTTCTTAACTCCCATCAGTCACTCATCCCTGATTCACAGACATTACTTGACTCTTTGTGCAAGAAATATCCATCATGGCTGCCTGTTTCCTGATTGTATCTGTGGACACTCTGTTTATAAATGCTTTTCATCTTTTGATTATCATAGGGTTTTTTGACGGTTTTGTTCGTGTTTGTTTGAGGGTCTGAATATTTTTTTTTTTTAAATAGGAGGGAGGGACTTTCAAAAGCCCTTTTTAAAATCCTGCAGTTATTTAGTCAAATACAGGATCGACAACAACATTTTTAAAATCATAAATTTGCAAATATTTGAGTTCCTTACAAACTAATTACAAACCGCTGTCTTTCAGTTGTGCAGCTCTGATGCTCCAGCAGTGCTATTTTTGGACAGTAGCTGTAACTATTAAGAATTAATATTTTCCAATAACTATTTGATCCAAGCATCTGAAACTGTGACTACCACTGCAGGCTGTTTATATCAGAACTTTCTTATTTGATGTTCCCCGATCACTCTTCTATAAACTATCAGCTACAGTGAATAGAACGTAGTTCTTGGTATAATAAGCTCTCCAATGCATCTGCTTCAACAACATTTTCTTTAAAGTTTTAGAAAGGGCCAGTGAACATACTTTGACTGAAGAGGTGTGTATGTGAAACTGTTTTCTTCTCATATTTTTTTAGTGTATCAGGAGCTCTATGAGTAATTTCACTTTTGACATTAAAAGGAATGTTGATCAGTCCCATAATTTCTACCCTTTTTCTTTTTTTATCGTTTTTAATCAATCAAATTTGTCATTAAAATTTTACTGCCAGCATTTTTTCAATGCCTCTGTGACAGTACAATTGAATTCTGTCAACTGAATTTTATATTCTGTTGTCAGCTTCCTTGTGCTGGTAAAGACATCCTGGAATCATTCTTTAGCATTTCACTGCCTTTCCACGTGAATGGTCCCAGAACTAGATTTAATATTTGGCATGTTTTTGATTCACTGTAACCAATCCATGTCCTGGAAAAGATACATATGTCAACAATTTAGGTTTTAGCTTCACCTTCGCATGCCTCACATACCCTGCAGTACAAAGGGTACCCTCAGGTGAGCCAAACCTTTCCTGTGTATTTTGGGGAAAATAATGCTGTGGAACTTCAGCTATCATATTGACTTGCTGTGAATGGTTTACAATTATCCAGAGATCAGTTCTGTTGAATATATTAAGAATGCACCTCTCTCTTGAAGATTTCTCATGAACATTTTTTGATTGTACACTACGTGCAGTCTGTATGACACGTTTCATTTTTAAATCTTTTGGTGCTTTTCCATGCGCTTTTACAAAATAGTTTTAATCTTTGCAAACTATGGCCCTATTTCCATGGCAAAAGACTGCTCAAGTGCATTAAATTCCATATGAAATGTATTTTTTCCCTGAAAACATGGTTTGTCTGCATTATGAAGACTCTGGAAATACTAATGAAATTTCTTTGCCTCTCAGTATTACTATGTATCTTTGTTATTTCTCTCTGATTCCAGTTGATATTTTTTTATCTTCCTACCAAACTTATAATATGTCACGACACTACTCTGTCGCTTGTAAAATTTTAATTTCTTTATAAAAAATCTTCTGGCAGTTGTTTTCTCAGTCTGATGATCCCAGCTAGGACCTGAATATAAACTAGGATTTCAGAAACCATCTACATATATCTGTGATTAGTTGATCTAAATGCTGATATAAATAACTGTGAAGTTTTTCTCCATTTCAAAATTACATGCAAAATAGTATATATCAAGTTCATTTTGTTCTTTACATCTCCATAGGACAGCCTGAAAATTGTGCCAAAAATTTAACTTGACTTTCTCTACTTTATTCAGGTGGAGGGAGGAGAGAATAAGAGAATTTCCAAACAAGGTGAACTGACAGAGTTTTCTTAGAAAATCTGGAAAAAAGAAAGTTCAAAAAGTTGAAANTTAAAAAAAAAAAAAAAAAAAAAAAAGGAAAGAAAGTGGGTTTTGCTTGAGGCCTTTAATTGTAGACTGTTGAATTCATGCCAGAAAGCCAACTATGCACTTTTTCCCTGGTGATGGTTTCTTGCTGTGTCTACTTTTTAGTGGATCCGGATAACTACAGGAACAGATTTCAAACTTGTTTAAATAATTTCTTGTTGTCTGTTGGGTTCCTTGAGAGCTCCAGTTGCAACTGAGTGTTCCTCTTTCATTTTATTACCTGTAATTTTCATCTTTTTGCTTCATGAAGCACTATTGTTTTCCCACTGAGCTTCTGGTGTCTCGCAGGTACAAGAAGTACATTCCTAGAAGGTTTTTAGTAGGGAGTTTGTATTTGAGCCCATAAGGGTAATAAGCCTTTATCCTTCAAACCCAGGAAGCTTTAAAGAAACAGAAGAAACAGAAAAGGAACAAGAACAATGTATCTTTCATATCTTAATAACAAAATAATCAAAATTACCAGCTTAATAATCAAAATTACCATACCAAAATTTTCCATGACTTGCATTTTACTCAGTTACAGACAGTATACCTATGAGAGCTTTGGCTGGCTCAAAGGAAACTACTACTATGATTCAGCGATGAAATGAAACACAATGAAGTTTAAGAACATAGAATTTCAGCCTTTTGATGTGGGTGTTTCAGTGAAAGGTAATATTAAGCTCTTGCTGAGAGCTAACATGGTCCCATAAAAAAAACAGTAACTGCAAGAAGTGTTCTCGTGAATCAGCCATTTTGTTAAACTGGTGTTTTAGCAGAGTGGTGTTGACAAGATCCATTTCAGCTGAGTGAGAATATCAGGTTGCTTTTACTGGTTGATCAATGACCTATCATGATACAATAAATCTGTGAGCAACAGGATGGCAATGACTGACCCTACAGTATGTATAGGAAAATACATAACTTATATTCTACTTTATTAGTAGCATACAGAATGACACCAGGTGGGTCAGGAATCCTTTCTTAGCATTTATCTGGAAATATAGCTAGATGGAATATCTTGTGATAGGAGAGAGCAGGGAAAAATGATGTATGAATTTCACAAACAGGATCATAAGCTGTCAGGCACTGATAGCAGTGTGTAATATTAATATATGCATCTTGCATGGGGAGGTGATAAATGAGACAGCCTTGTGACAAATTGCATAGGCATGTAATAAATAAGTTTACCACATAACTCTGCAATTTATCAGATGCCTTTTGCCATTACCTGCCCAATAATCCATCTCTCAGGGGTTTATTTTCACAATCCAGATTTCCTCAGCAGCTTGAAACACCCTACTTCTTTTAAAGTTCAATTTGTCAAAAAAAACTTTTCCCCCATTCTCCCTACAGTAAGTGCGCTAGAAGCACACAATGAGCTAGACTGGACTGTTGAATATTAACAACTTTGCTATACATGAAGATATCCTCACAATTTTAACATACATTAATTCTGAAAATCATAGCTTCCTGCACTTCACCATGGGCCATGTAACTCTTTATTCTATTAAAACCTGTTGCGTATGTATTTTGAAACCATTTTATTTTTTTATGTGTTTTTGCTTCCTACTGCAGTTAGCCCAGCACTGTTTCAGCTGTTTTTTCTGTGGATTTAAAATAAATGCAATATTCCACTTCTTAAGGAATTTGGCCAACCAGCTTTGCCTGCTAAATTAATCTCCCCGAATTTATTAACACCCCTTCATATCCCAATTAGTCTGAAACACCAACTGTTTCTAATAATAAATATACTTCCATCTTTCACCCTTGCTTTCTTTTCACTGAGGAATTGCTTCTAGAAAGGCTCAATGCCACAAGCCTGTGTGGATTACTGACTTCAAATGCGTTACCTCACAATTATTACAAGTGAATATCATTTAACAGGTAAGGACGTACTTGAACAGGAGCTGATTTAAAAATGCTTAGGCAAATTATAATTTTCTTTTCATTTATAAAGGATGTGATTTTGTGGGCATGGTTTCTTTGTAACAAAACTGTAGGTGTTTTTCAAGGTGGCATTTTGGGGGGGTTAATAAGCATTTATTAAATTTCTCAAAGTATGGATTTTTTTTTCATTTTGAATTTCCCTGTTTATCCACTTACTTAGAAGATTCCTAGGAAGTCTGTCATAGTGCTCTTACTGGATGCACAACAGCTCTCTGTGTTTTGTTTGTTTGGGTTTTTCATTAAAAATATTGTGAAAATTGACTTAATTTTAGGAATTTCTGATATATGTTTCAGTGTCATATTTTAAGAACTAATACCTCCAATTTACTGTCTGATCGGCTCCACTGCCTGAAACAAGATTTATTTTCTTCAGATTTGATACTGGGAAAATATTTTAAATCTTACGTGGCTATCCTCATTCGGGATAAAATGAAGCTCTAAAAACTGATAGCTCTTGTGTCTATGAAAGAGGTAAAAATGAAATTTTCATTATGAACTTCTTTCCCCAAAGATGGTTAAGAAACCCCATGGTACTTAAAAGTTCCTATGGTTTTGGACATTATTGTCTTAATTTTGTAAGACAGAGATATACACATAAAGTTATTTGAAATTACTTGTAAATGTTTTTTGTCTGCTTTTTAACCCTGTATGGTTGGATTAGTGGAATTTTACAATTTTGGTTTTATGCAAAAAAAATTCTTAAAGGAAAAATTGAATAAAAGCACATGAACAAAATAAGTTTGGATAAGACTGCCTGTCCTCTCACTCTTTTAGATTTTTGAAACCTATCCAAATTCATACAGATTTGTATTTTCTGAAATCCTCTACCCATATATTAAAGAATTTTTAGATTTTGTCACATTTCTCTATCTGTACCAATGTAGTATAGATCTTGCCATCTCCTGACAATATGATTGACAAAATATAATAATTTTTAATTTACTGGGTTTACTGTATGAGAAACCATTTATACTTGACTTTATGGGCAGCCATGAGTCATCCTTCAGGATAACCAGCAGTCACTACCTAGAAACTGTGTGTGTCCATGTGTTTTATGTTCATAAAGATCAGAAACTGAAATAATGTTCATAAGGTAAATATTTCTAAATTACTTATCCTGAATCATTTCACTCAAGCAGTCTTTAAATCTGGAATTTCAGCATGTGATTGGTGTTTATTGTAAGTACTGTGTGTTACTTCTTGATGAAGGATGTGCTGCATCCAAATGATCCCCCATCACTGGGATATGGAGGTCACTCTAACTTCTCTTTGGCAGAGTTTGCAATATATAGGCATTCAGCCAGCACGATGTTAAAAGGTCATAAAATGAGAATTAATTAGGTCTATTGAAGATTGGGTTATTCCAAATGTCAGGCTAAAACTTGGCAAGATTCTTGACGTACTATTCCTCGTCTCCCATTTGGCTAGACCCCCGTACTATAGGCATATTTTATTCCTAGCAGTACCAAAATAACTCCTTGCCAGATACAAGCTAAACAAAACAAGGTGTTTGAACTAAGTCACTCAAAGGAGTTTTTTTTTGGTGTTTGCATGGTTTTGGTGCTTTTAATATGTAATGTCTAGGATCGATATTCCAAACACAGCTTCCTTCAGTGAGAGGTGGGCTCCAAGTT
>VYZQ01016289.1:3036-46490 GCA_013400655.1 Mystacornis crossleyi | reverse complement strand
GGGTCCCTTCCCACTCAGAATATCCCATAATCCTGTGATTCTAAGGATCAACAAGCTCCTTGCAATCTGACAACTGTGACAGAGACTATGCCAGAGGTTCTGCTGAGGCTCAATGAAATAAAAACCACTTCTGGAAACAGCTGATAAATAAAAGCAAGAGATCTTAAAGACTAAGTTAATACGTGAATGAAATAACAGTTGGGAGCTGAAAATGAAACCCAGATTTTTGTAGCTCAAAAACGAGAGACAGCAGAGATGGATTTATCTTAAAATGTAAAGACACAAAGTGACAGAACCTAAAAATAAAATCTCATTCTTAACTGTGCCAAATAGTAAACAATTAGCATCGAGCTGGAAACACCACTTGGGCTATGAAAAGCAGCCTGACAAAAAGAATCAAAAACTTAGAGAAGAAGCACTAAATCTGCTCTCTGTCTGCATATAAACTAATGCTGAAACCACTAAGAAGTGTCAGGAGACCCCTGAGCAGAGGAAAGGATACAGGACTGAGCTGTACACAAAATTCCTTTAGATATAACTGGAACAGCTAACTGCCCAGGAGGAATTGCCTGAGTGATTCCTACCACAAATGTGGGCACACAAGACCGGAAATAAACAGCTTAGAGACAACCCCAGGCTGAAAGCGTCCTTCCCACAGTGGTGCAGAGTTGGAGAAATCCGCAGCCTCATAGCCCCTTGGCTGCCCCCTGATCCCACACACCTTCCCTCAGAGGAGAAATTCGACATATGACACATCAAGGTTAAAGCTGGAAATCAACAGCTCCAGCCTAACTTAGATATTCATTTGATAATGAGAAAATTTACCTCTTCATGTGTCAATTTGCTCGTATGTAAATGAACGACTATGATTAGACAGCAAGATAATGACACTTGGGCAAAGCAAGGATATTTTTAAATTAATTTCCTTTTGCTACATACACCTGAAAGCTAAAAGGTAAATGGAAATAGCTTGATTTTAATGAGAGCTGAGTGTGAGTTTTAAGACAATACAGAATTTCTTTTCAGTATCTACACAAATTTGATAATTCTAAGGCAGGCACTGCAAGACAGCACCCCTCATTTTCCATTCAATAAACAGAGTTACACAGGTTATTGAAAGAGGAGGTTTGGAGCAACCAAAGGTGGATTTAATGTTGAAACACATTTGAATTGATCCTGAGCATCCTACTCATACACAACCCAATATTTAATAGAAGTTCTTAATATATTAATGTTAATATATTAACAATATTAATAATAATACATAAATATAATGTTCAGCCTAGAGAAGAGCAGACTGAGATCAGAAACAGAATTTAAGAGACCACAAGCAGAAATTGTGTCCTGGCTCACTAGAGATGTATAAGAACAGCAAACAGTTTTCGCAACACATAGACAACACATTGTGCCATTATCAGCCACTGAAATTCTGCTTTCTTCACTAAAAATTCTAATTAATTACCAAGATACAGTACAGAATGAGAACGCCTCTTCCTAGGGAAGGTCACACTTCCTGCTACTGCATTCCCGTCTGCCTGCCTGTCTGGTAATATTCACCACCCATCACAGCATCAAATGAGTTCCTGTCCATGTCATATTATTTACAAAACCTTGCACACAGCCCCAGTGTGCCAGGACTGCGAGTAATAATAAACTCTAGTCTGACATATCAATGGCTCAGGAAAATTTTCTATTGCAATTTTCAGCACAAAATGAAACATCCTAGCAAGAGTCAAACTGGAGGAATCTGTTCTGAGAGGAATGACTTCAGGTAATTCATCATTATGAAATGAAAATGCAAAAGCCATTGAAGTCTCCCAAAATGATAAAAATAAACCCATGCTGTAAAGTCCATGATCAGTGAGGGGTTATATTCAGCAGTACTTGGTCCAATAAATATTAAGATACTAAATCACTCTTCATATATCACAGTTCCCTTTCAGGGTGTGTGGCAAGAGCTTCTCAGAGCAACTGGGACACAGGGCAGCTTCCCTGACATTTCCGTCTGGAGTTTCCCTTTGCTCTCAGTACCAGAAACAGCAAACTGGAGAACTGAGCACTGTATCAAGTCCAGTGAGAGATTCAACTACTGCTCTCAAAACTTGTCCATCAGACTTTGCTCACAGCTCTTTCTGCCCTGGGCTTTTCTGGATGTGAGTAGAGGTGGCTGGACGCTCTCAGAAATACAAATTGGTCAAAAAGTGCAGTCCCAAGAGGAAAAATTTATAAATATTGCGTAATAAACCTGCACAAAGCATCCTTGAATAACTGTGAGTGAAACAGAAAGTCTACTAGGATTGAATCAAACATTTCCACTTGACTGGAATGTGAAATATATAGCTTTAGTGACTGGAGAAGTCAAGCTACAAACCAAAAGCTTTTTGGAATTGCTTTAAACAGCACTCAGTGCACTGATGAACTGATGGAATCCCCAACCCCAACAAGTCTAGTGGGTACTTAGTGCCTTTAGTCATGCCAAGAAATGCTCATTCTCCCAGGTATCAGTGACAGAACAAAAGGAAACAGCCTCAAGTTACACCAGGGCACATTAGATTGGATATCAGGGAAAAATTCTTCATCAAAAGGATTGTCAAGCCCTGGTACAGGCTGCCCAGGGCAGTGGTGGAGTCACCATTCTTGGAAGTGTTCAAAAAACATGGGGATATGGGATTTGGTACGGGGTTAGTGGTGGGCTTGGCTGTGCTGGATTCATGTTTGAACTCGATCTTACTTTTCCAACATAAATGGTGCCATGATCCGACACTTGAGCCCTCATAAGATCAGCAGGAAAAGTCTCCTAGTTCATGGAGGAAATGCTAGTTTCAAAGGCTGCTTTGTGGGAAGAAAAGCATTTTATTCCCTGCATTTCCAATCTTTCAAAGTCAGCTTAACCTCAGGGGTCCATCTCTGCTTCCTGAAATTAGATAGCTCTTCAATTCTTTTGTCAATCTTTGACTGGGACTGGTTTGGGATCAGAATAGCAGATGAGACTTGTAGATGGCAAGGTGTGTAGGAAAGGCAGCATGAGGATACCCAGCTGAAAACCCAGAAGCTGATCCACAGCAAAAGTAATGTGCCTGCAAAGTGCTGCCTGGAAGGCTGGAATTACACAACACATGGCAACTTCAGCTTGACTTTCCAGGGGATGAAATTTCCTCTTCTTTAACTCGCACTGCACCTGATCTGTCCCCAACCAGTGCCATTGATCACATGTGTCTGCTCACAATTCTACTGTGTGAAGACTGGGAAAATAGAAGGGGGTCACTCAAATGGCTCTTTAAGGAAATTTCCCTAGACCAGACTCAGATGAGAACGGAGTTATAGTTAAGCAGATTTTGCACCATGAGACTGGTGGTCCACTGACGTGATTGTGGACAGTTTTGAACCTCATAAGAGTAGTGCATATCTGGCTCCCTGAGCCTTGATGAGTGTATCTAAAGAGAAATTATGCCTTTCTTTCAGAAATGCTGTGTTTCTGCTGAGAGTGACAATCTCTCTCACTGTACCAGTTCAGCAGGGCAGAGAGCATATTCATGGGGCAGACAGAGCCATGTGCACCTCCACTCTCTCCCATTGCTAGTCCAGCAAGCACCGGCAGCTCAGCTCCACCTGTGAGAGGTTCTGCAGGGCTAAAAGTGCAAACAGCACCTGCCAGGTACCAGGGTACAGAGCACTGCCCTGAGGAAGTCAGCGAGGGCATACCTGAGGACTCCGGAATGGGATCTCAGCCCAGAGGCAGGCAGGACACTGGGCTGCACAAAATAAGGAAATAGTTAGAGATGAAGACAGGCAGCTAAAGAAATAAAGGACAAACCTTCTGATCCTTGAGTGACTGTGTTAGAGAAAATAAATCCTCACTGGATCTTGTTTGATTTTCACTCCTCAGTTTCACGTTTGGAAGTTTAGCTCTTTCTTTCACAACACACTGACAGAGGATTTTCTGTTGATTGGCTCCAACGGATCCCTGAAAAGAGATGTGATGGCCACAGGTGTCCTGTCCTCATTGGTACCCAGCAGCATGTCACAGAATTAAAAAGATGTTTCAGAGAGTGAAAGAGAAAACAAGTTGCACAAACCCTGCATTTCCAGTCAGGCACTCTGCAAGTTAATTCAGATGACACAGCTTCCGATGAAAAAGTTTCTTTTTTATTCTGTGTCTAATGCAGATGAATGGTAATACATATGGAACTTGTTTTTCAGCAGTAAAAGTAGTCAAAGTTTTGAATCTAGGGCAAGAAAATCAAGCAGAAATAAAGAGGAATGACATGGAAGTTGTAGTTGTCCTTCTCTATCACTGAGCAGGAGATCTCTGTAAGGGCAGAGCAGGCGTTGCTGCACCACGGAGCCTCTTCCTGAGCAGCCTCACTGCCACCAGGTCTGAGCCTCTGGGTTGTGGGGAGAGCCACAGACAATGCAATTACCTGGGAAAAAAACAGTTCAAGGGAATTAAGATAAATCTAATCATGTAGCAGACCCAGCAGTGCTGGGAAGAAACCAATTGCTTTAGTGGAAGATTTTCCCTTGGCTTTTCTGCCTTTCCCAGTGTGGGGAATGAGGGCAGTGTCTGACAGGGATATTTTTAAAAACCAAAAGAACCTCAACAAAAACTAAAATGTAGACTGGGCAGAACAAGGGAGGTTGGAAATGTCACAATTTATCTGTCTAAAAGTCTTGGAAATATTATTCATAGCCCCTAACTGGTAAATACTAAGATATTTAAATAAAACCTCATTCACTCCTCTCTCATTAGATGAAATTCTTTCCCAGATGCTATTCATGTCTCTCTGTACCAAAACTCTGATTATAGTTAGTGGGGGAACTTTTGGTACGAAAAATAACTAAAATGGCTGGGGTTTCAGTTATTATGGTAAGTCCAAAAGGTAAGTCCAAAACGGAAAAAACTGGTTTCAGGAAGAAATGTGCTTACACAAGCTGGGTAGACCAAACTACTGCAAATGACAGTAAATTTAAAAATTATCTGAACACCGCTCTTCCTGCAGCCTTGAAAAGCCTGCCTAATTTTCTTTTAAATGGTTTATTAAAGCTTATTACATGCTTAGGCATGTCTGCTGGTTCAGCTGGTCCAGGAGCACAGCAAAATCTGGTCCACACATCTCCTGAGAACTCCTTCCCTTGTAAGATCTCCACAGGTTATCCAAACATTAGGAACACTGGTGGGTCACCAAGTTAATGGTTCCAAATGACCAGAGGACAGGCCTGGATGCAGAGACAGAGGGAGGGCTGAGGGCAGTCTGGCTGTTCCTGCCTCCTTTTCACAGCTGCAGGGCTGGGAATTGCTTACCCTTCTTTAGCTGAGCTAAGGCAGTAGGGAGAGGTATTCTCATCCCGATGGAAAAAAAAAAAAGCAGGGAATCATTTTCCTCAGCTAAAAGCTGCTGCAAAAGAGAGTCCATTCTTCAGTGAAAAGTCAGATATGGCTTCGTCTTTTTCTCACAAAGACGTTCAACATTATTTCCTGTGTTTACTTGAGAGTCTTCCTGGGAGGACCTCAAAAGTCCCAGAGTAAAATAAAAGTTGCCACTCTATCACAGCAGTCCTGGAAAGAGGCAGAGACACGATCCCAGTGAACTTCAGTGGGACAGCACAAGCTGAAGTGCATAAAAGTAAATAATCAGTGAATTTTTGAGTAAATACTAGGGCAGCAGCAGCCCCTCCTGCCTGCTCCCTCTCGCTCTCTTGTGAACTGAGAGCATCTGTCCACATCTCCCCGTGCCAGAAGGATTACCACAGAAAGGAATTTACATTCTGTCAATTAAAAGACCATCAAGCCAAGGATTAAAGTCATAAACACATGAATTAGAGAGGGTGCCAAGGGACTCTACCTATCTATCTTTCATGACTTTTTGAAGCACACGGTACAGGAGCATTAAAGGCATCTTTAATCTGCTACCTATACATGCATGGCATTCACTTAGAGGGGTGGCCAACTAGGTGGCAACCAGCAGAGGGCAAGCAAAAGCCAGGACTGGCATCTGTCTCCCTCTCAGACTTCATGCACAAGTTGTACTTCCCCTCCCTCAAACTGAAATGATCATAAAGTGTTGAATATTACTGTGACAGGCACTAAAACACTGACCCCAAAACCGGTGAAAGTGCTTCATGCAAGGGATCAAAATAAAAACTGGGGAAATTTAGCTGACCCCCACCCTACACTGAGGAGAAATTGGGGTGCTGAGTGTTTATTCCTCCAGCACTGGGTACAGGACTATGCACCAGCATTTCCTGCATCAATTCATGATGAATTTTAGCTTTGGGTTAAAGCTTATGAGAATGAGGATGAACATTACAAATGGTTTGTAAAACAGGGGAATAAAAAAACTCAATTTGATCCCATTAAATAAGATGGTGGTGAAGGAATGGGTTCAGCCCCTATGCCAGATTGCCCATCAGGAGGTGAATGTGCTGATGGTTTCACATTTTATGGCCTGAGTTAACGTTGCTGGAGTTTACACAGAATCAAGGTGGAGCAGATGGCAGGAAGGTTTCCACGTTGCATCCAGGCTACATTTCCAATTCAAATGGTAGCACTTGGCTCCACTAAAGGAGAGAAACAAGGAAAGAAGTTCAGGTTATTCTGTATTCCAGTGCAGAAAGACCAAAACATTTTGATTTCAGCTTATGTTACCTTCTGGGTATATTCCATGAACAAAATGGCCTTTCTTCCCCATGACTAGTGGCAGGTAGAGCAAAAATGCAATGGAATAAAAAAAGAGTGGCACATTTTTGTCTCATAACTGTCCTTATATCACTTGGGAAAGAGAGTGTGGTAGAAAAGTCATTGTGGTGGAGATTAAAAGACTGAGTTTCACCCTTCATTCAGCTTCCAGCTTCCTGCACAGTGCTCAGAACCTCAATTCCTCCCACCTCAAATGAAGGAACAATCCTTTCTTTTATATCCTACACACATTGTCAATTTTTCGTGGGAGGACCTGTGAACATTTTGTGTACTCTGCTCAGGAGCAGCATCTCGAGCTGCTATCTTAATTCCCTCTAATAAATGAGAGTGTGAATTGGCACATGCCAGGGTCTGTTCTCTGAGCTTGGCACATCCCTGCTCGCCCCGGGCTCCCAGCCCTGTGGCTTCCACGGGAACAAAGGCAGTCTAATTACAGTCAGGGCAGATTATTGCAATTTGATTACAGGCTTGGCTCTGGTGGTTCCCCTGTGCTACTGAGAGATGAGAAGCAGCACAGGCTCTGTCCTGTGCAGACTGCAATACAAATGAAGAGACAGAAGATGGAAAATACACAGTGGAGAAAATGGACAGTGGCTGCAACCTTAGGGTAATTAGTCTGTACAGTTTAATAATGATGTGGCATCTTCTTGCCCAGCAAAGTTAAAATTTGTGCACTCCAGAGAGGAAGGGAAGCAAAGGAGTTGTGCACTTTACCAAAAATCTTATCTTTAATCTGCAGCATTTACCTCAGTGAATTTACTCACCTTGAGCTTAATTTGAGTGCAGGCTTCAGCCCTGGGCACAGCAATGGGTCCAGAACTGAGGCAGGAGAAGCAACTTGTACCATAACGTGCACTGAGCATCCACTCAGTGTGACTCAGTGTGAGCAGATCCTGCCACATGAGGAGCCCTGTCTGCCCTGCTCTGCGTCTCTGTCCCCTGTGTCTCCTGTCCTGCATTCATGGGATTCTCACCTCCATCTAAGCTCTTCTACCTGTGTCATTTCTACAAGAGGATCTAAAGCACAACTCCTTCTAGAGCCCTGAAGGTCTTTAATGATTAGAGGCTGAGTCCAAGCCCAAGTTACACTATTTTTTCTAGATCCTTCCAGCAGTAAATCAAAGAAGACAACATGCGTTCCAAAGATCCCTGTATAAAAGGCCAAAACTCCCTATTCTTATCCCCTCTGATACCTCTGCTGGTATCTCTGTCACTGCCTCACTTCTACCAATGGCAGTGATGAAACTCAATAAACACAGGTGCTACTGCTGGGAGGAAAAAGAGCATCTTCCTCCTGCTTTCCTCTCTGCTCTGCCCTTACACTCCCAGCAGAGGTGCAAGCTGCCTGCAAGCTCCAGAGGGTTTTTTCCCTTGGTTGTGGTCATTTCACCACCCGAGAGTTATCCCTTCTATGAGGGTTGAGCAGCTGCCAAACCTCTTCAAACTTCCTGCTGCTCCCTCGAGCGCCAAGAAGAGCAAAGCAACCAAATTGCTGCAGCCACTCATGAGCCCCTTCCTTGGCATGAGCCTTCCTGCTGGCCATGGCACAGCTCCTGGCTGCCTGCTCCCAGCTGCCAACCTTGGGAAAAAGGAGACCTGCTGGATAGGGAGTCCAGCACTCCTCACATGGGCATCCCAGAGCAAAAACTGGTGGGTTTCATCCATTACCCCAGCCCTGAGGGAATAGATTTCTTGGATTGCTTTTGTTTTCCTACTTGCTTCATCAGAAAATAATTCTGATGCACTCTTTAAGGCAGGGAAGCAAAAAGCAGCGCTGGTTTCATCTTTGTACTGCATGGCTGAACTGCAGCATGCCTGCGGTACCTGTTTTGTACCTCAGTACCTCCCAGGCTCGCTGACATTGCACGAGGTCACTTGGTGGCAATGAGTGGCATCACTCACCTCAGGAAAGTACAGCTCTTTCCCTCTCCTTGCAAACCAAACTTTCACAGGAATGGGATGTGAATGTCACTGGAGTTGCTGGTCTCTGTGTGTGGGAGATAGCTCGTGCCTTCAAGCTGCTGTTGCCTGGAGAAAGATGGGAAGTTTAAGGGTCTAACTCCAAATAACCTTGTAAATTACAGCCGTGCTAGGGGAGGATACAGTTCCATGATTCCCGGCCTCCTGTTTTCCATAAAATTTGTCTTTAAGCAAAATACTACAGCCCAAATTAAGTCATATGGAAAACACATGGCAGCCCCCTCACTGCATTTTTGAGAGGTGCTACACTGAGGCACCTCTAAATTAAGTGGAGTTATGTCCCTTTTCCACTGTGAAATCCATGGAGCTTTGACTGACCCCTACTCCTAAAGGCAGGAAAGCTACAGCCATTTACCCCAGTGCTGGTTTTGGCTTCCTACATCCACATTAGGTCTTTCTGCATCATTCCATTAGGTACTTTCTTCGAGCAATAAATGAAGACACTTAGAGAGAACTTTATAGCACTTCAGCTGACTATTTTCTGGGTTGATTGTGCACCTCCCTCCTAGCAGAGGTCTCTGCACCACAGATGGTGTTTTACATATAGCAGTAAAATTACATAGTTGGAAGTGCAGCATATGTGCCTTTGCTGTGTCTCCGCATCCCAGACAAGTCCACTGGGTTTCCAGCTCGCTCCCATTTTGCATAGCTCAGCTTAACATTCAGCAAATGGGATGCTGGCCTCTTGTTCATCCTTCAACTGATAGAAAGGATTGCAATACTAGGGTGGAGAAAAAGAAAATGAGCAGGACCTTGCCCATGAATGTTGTAATGTTTCCATCCACTACAAAGCCACGGCTTTGCAATGTTATAAAAATGCTGTTATCTCTTTCCCAGTCTCCCTCAAAATAAATTAGCAGCAACCACTTTCATGGGTTTCCATTTAAGCGAATCCTGTATGTTCTTAGGTGTTTTAAGCTTGTTAAGTATTTCCCACCTGATTTATTGAGGGTTATTACTGAGGGGAATTTAGCACTGCCTAAAATTCCTGGATTGTCTGTCATGGAAACGTGATGTTCTTTTCAGCTACAGACCATTCCAGCAGGGACTGGGGAGGATGATTTCCCAGAGATACTCACCAGCATGCTCAGGCTGCCCTCAGCTAGGAGGAAGGGCAGAAGGACAATTCCCACTTGGACAATGCCTCCTCCACCCAGTCCTTCTGCTGTGGGACCGTGCTCTGATTGAAATTTGGTTTAGCCTTCTTTGTGCAGCAGCTTTCCAAGGAAGGTGCTCCCATGGCTGAGGGTAAGTGCTGTACAGATCAGTGACCCTGTCAGCCTCTAAACGCTGATCCAAGAGGCACTGGGAGACTCAATCAGAGGACGATCCCCCAAGGACAGCCACAGCAGAAAAACAGACAGGATTGAGATCAAGATATGAAACTCGTTAGCCTGGCTTAACCTCTAATAAAATTGATGTCAGCCTACTCATAGCTGGAAAACATACCAGGAATGTTCTGAAGGGAGTTTGGGGACCTGTGAGCAAGTTCCACAGTCTCTTTTCCATTTCTTCCAAACAAACACCCAGCCAAAGAAATTACATTTCCTCCTTGAGAGCGAGTGAAGCAAGAACTCCCTCTTGGACCAGCCAGTTGCCCTGGGATCAATGTGCCCCACAGAACCACAGCTCAGTCTCCTGGGTGCCTCCAAGAGAGTCCTTGTGAAACTCCAGTCAAGAACACGTGCACCAAAGCTGTGCCTGCCTTGACAGTCTTTGTTTCCATGAAGTCCCCAAGGATGAAGCACTACTGGACTCCTGTCCAGGCAGGGAGAGAGACAGAGCAGTGTTTGCTGTGTCCAGCTTTCAAATCCCTCTCCTGCACAGACCCGGCTGTTCCTGGAACTATGTTACAGCCTTGTCACCCCTCCCTTACACAGACACACATTTCATTCCACCTTCAGTTTTAAGGGTGCAATAGTAAACCATGCAAACTCTCTGTGTTTCTTTGTATTTTCAGCTAACTGCTCAAAATTTAGTTCACACTAAAATATTCCTGAGGAAGCAGCAGAGCTTCGCTACCCCTTTACTTCTGATACCCAAAGAAAACCAAGATACAGCTGAGTTGATGCAGTGACATCAGCTCATATTTCTGTTGTCTCACACTGTTTGGCAGTTTTTAATCTCAAAACTCCAGCTTTCAGAGCCATGTGATAAGGCTCAGAAAATATAGGAAGTTAATTCAAATGTCTCTACCTTTTCACTGAGGAGAAAAATTTAAAAATTTAGTCTCTGTGACCCATTCCAGGCTCTGAAAAGATACAGCAACAAATGTCTGGATCTTTCCCTTTCTTCATTAAAAAAAAAAAAAAAAAAAAAAAAAAAAAAAAAAAAAAAAAAAAAAAAAAAAAAAAAAAAAAAAAAAAAAAAAAAAAAAAAAAAAAAAAAAAAAAAAAAAAAAAAAAAAAAAAAAAAAAAAAAAAAAAAAAAAAAAAAAAAAAAAAAAAAAAAAAAAAAAGGCCATTTTTGAACAAATGTTTTGATTTCTGGAAGCAATTCATTCATGACTGGTCAAGGTTGGCAACTTCAGCCCTCCCCTATATTCCAGGAGCATATGACAAAGAAACTTGCTATATCAGCTAACCTGTAAACAGTGAAAACTGTCTGTATTTATGTCAAATAATCACTTTTGCAGGGCAAGCGAAAAACAAAGCTCATGGTGCTCCAAAGAAAAGGCGGGGGGGGTTAGGGGCAAGCTGAAATCAATACACCTTTAGTACTCTTGTCTCAGCAAAAGGAGGGTCTCAGGCAGCTTTTTAACCCTTTCCCACTCAAAAGAAGAGGAGAAATAACTCCAAACTGATCTGGGTCTTGTCATGCCTGTTAACATTAATTCTCTGATCTGACTGGAGATGTCGTGACAACAGCCTAGGCCCATGTCCAGTACAGATCTTAAAATACGAAATGTGTATGGTAAAATATTAAGGCAGGGGCAGTGCGAGGGGCAGCGGCAGAGAGGAGCAGGATCCCTGCCTGGCAGGAGATGTGGCCCTGCACCCCAGGGGCCCACATCTTGTGTGATCTATCACTTGATGGGCACAGGACACCCACCAACATCTCCAGAGGAGCAGCTGAGCTGCCTCCTGGCCCTCCTCACCTCTCGGTAGTCAAACTATTGCCTATACTGAGTGTGAGCAAACGCATCCCTTTTCCCACCTCATCATAAGTCAGAGAAGCGTTTAGGTTGGAAAAGACCTCCAAAATCATTGAGTCCAACTCTTCCCCCAGCACCGCCAGGTCCACCACAAACCCATGTCCGCAGGCAACACATTCACATATTTTTTGAACACTTCAGGGATGCTGATTACACCACTTCCCTGGGCAGCCTGCTACAAATTAACCACAAAACCTCTACATCCACTTTCCAAGCTTGTTCCATTCTCCCTGGATGCCTCCTAGTCCCCAGAAAATGCCAGAGCTTTGTGGTACAGGCTGAGGAAATTAGAGCCAGGCTGCCAGCTCAAATTCCTCAGCCTCTAACATATGCAGGTAGCACCACTGGTGCCTATGATGTCACCCCAGGATTAGCATGCTGATTAACAGCTGGTTTCTTGCCATTCTAATAGGCTCTAAACACCTCTCTTAGGAGTTCCTAGCAGGAATTGGATTTTGGATGGGGAGGGAGGGGAAATTTTGTATTCACAGGATTTTCTTCATAACCATAGGACATTCTCAGTGTTGTCTTACACTCTATTTTTAAAGCTCATTGTTTTCAAAATGTATTTTGTTGGCAGGGGCCGATGCAGTGTCCATCCCCCATTCCTGGCTCACCCTTTTCTTGCTTGAATTATCGATCTTTTGGCAGAACATGATTTGTCTTCATTATACGTGAGCTGCAATCACCACGGATATTAGTGTAAGCTCATGGCAGCAGATTGATTAGTTCTTTGCATATGGAAGCAGAGGGTCCTTCTCACAGCTTTATCAGGGATCCCCAGAGCCAGTTGTTCTTTACAGGACAAAAAAATGGAAATTAGATTTCACTTAAATATGTCAGAAATTAGATTAGATATTATTATTTCAGAATGTCAAGCTTCAGGAAAGAGTGTTCCTCAAAAGACTAAAAAAAAGGATTTTGTATGGAAATACAAAAAACTTGAGTTTCGCTTTCCACCACTCATGACCAAGAGACCTGAGAGGAATCCTCTTCAGCAGAGTGCAAAACTAAACACTGATATGAATGAAAAACTCACTCAACCTTAGGGACTAGAGCTGCAGAAAGAAAATCTGCATTCCCAACAGCCCTGAAGCATCATTCTTGCTGGTGTTTGCTTGTTGTAAGCAAGGAGTTCAAGAACTAAAGATAGTCAGGGAGAGATATTTTTCCCTCAGAGCCCAATGGAGCTGGTGTGCAAGGAAACAACAGGCATCAGCCAGGCTTTGCTGAATAACATCTGCAGTCACAGGCATCTGGGACCAAAAGGAAAAGCAATGTGCACCAGGGCCACAAAAGCCTCACACAACAGCACATGTGGCACTCTGGGCCACCAGGAGCACTGGCCATGGTGGTGGCAACAGGCAGGCAGCAGCACCACCTAGGTGCCAGGTAAAACACACCAGGCTTTCACAATCCATGGACATCCCACACCTCTGGATCCCACAGCATCCCAGTGGTCCTTCTTCATCCCAATCCTCTTGGTGATGGGGTCCCAGAGATGTCCTTCTGGATATCCAGTCCAGGTTCTGGGTACCAGCAGGGTGGTTGCAGATGTTCCCACAACTTGGCTGGCATGGACGCAAGCAGTGGTTGTCATTCCTTTCCCATAGTCTGCACGGCGGGAATTTTTATCTGGTGTGCTAACCAAACTTTCACCTCCTTTAGGCCTGGAATTAGCACCTTCCTCTTTCAAATTCCTCTCTTCTTATCTCAAGTTCCTGCTGTGGTGGCTTATCTTATAGTTCCTCCTGTGGCCTTGACATTGTTTTGAGACAGGCACCTGCAATATTTAGTCCTTGCAAGGTCAAAGCCTCTTGCCTTGGGCTCCCAACTCCAGAGTTTATCCTGGAGCTGGCACTGCAGCCGCACCCCAAGCCACCTGCCCTGAAAAGATTCCTCAACAGATGGAAGTGCCCAAAGACAAACCTGACCTGGGATTCACAAAGAAACAGGTTGGCACCCACCAACAGCAAGCAAGTGCACGGAGAGCTCAGCACTGCCCCATCACCTGTGGAACAGCTGCTGCAGAGGTGACTGAGCTGCACAGTCATCACAGGACTTTTTTTGAGTCTTACATGAAGAATGAGAAGAAACAGTCTTTCCCTAAGGAGAAGTCTGAGAGTTTTGACATTGTCACCTGTTGGGAAAAAAATCTTACAGATTTTTGTTCTATAATTAGACAGTCCAACCCAAGATAGATAGAGCCAACCCAAGCAAGCCCACTCAACATCTTGTATCTTGATTGACAGTTTTGTTTCTGCTTGGAAAGCTGCAATCCATGCAAGTCCTGTTAATTCAAAACACTGCTGCAAACGTCATTTTCTCTAGCCACCCTTCTGACCCCTTCACACTTTCCTCTGTCACTTTCCCGTAGCTACTTCCTATCTATCACCCCTAAAACAACTTGTTTCCCTCTCAAATCCTTAGTGGACTGTCAGATTAAACTGAAATGAGATAAGATAAGGTTTAATTACACTGGTTATTTTAGATAGCTCCAATTCCAGCCAGTCAGGGTCAGCTATTACAGAAAGCTGCAGGTTAACTTAAGTAGAAATCAAGCTATATAGCTAATGTTTCTATTATAAGGACCCTTGCAAACAACTTGGTAATAGGCTGTTATCACTTTTATATTCACAGCCTTTTTGGCTTGGAAGAAAAAGATGATTAACATATGTAAAAGCTCCAAATGATCAGCATCCTTGATGCTGATTCAAAGAACCTCCAAAGAGCCATTCCTCAGACATGTCCTTTTATAACCCAAACCATTTAATTTACATAGTCATTTACATATGTGCCACAACACTTTAAAAGTCTCTCGTTGGATTGGTTCAATAGCAATTCATTTATATTTATCTCACTTCCACATTTGTAACATCATTAGAGTCACAATGAGCTTAAAATACTGTAACAAAATCCTTGGTGTCAGAAAAGCCCCACCTAAGATATGTCTTATTAAAATTCTTCATCACTGAGTCTCAAAACATCTTCTAATCATATTCCAGTGCAACAAATTAGTAAATCGCAAAATTGTAGCTCACGTTATCCAATTAAATGAAAATGAAAGACTTTCGCTCTGTCAAAGACAAATTATTCCTACTGCTGCATCCAGCCAACTTGGCTTCTGGTTTCTGGTCTGTTTATACCACCACAGCTATGGAGAAACATCGTACAACAGTGAAGATATTTCGTTCTAAGGGCAGTGCCAAAGTGAGTTTCCAAAATTCCCTGTTTTCCCATCTCCCTTTCCTTCTGGGGTCCCCATGGCACCCTTGGCTGACTGAGATCCACTGCTGATGGAATAGACACCCCAAAGAGGTGCTGGCCTGCCAGCAGAGCCCCAAGGTGCTTCAAGATTAATAATAACCCTTCACTTTTTCAATCCTTTGTCCCTAAAATAGTTCTCATGTTTTCTCAGTCTTTCCTATTATATAGCAAGCTCTCCAGAGACACTTTCTTTAGAAGCCAGCACAGTGGAACCCCAAATTCCCTCACGAACACAGGTGCTATTCTTTTCATAATCACCATGGTGAACACTGTCACTGACCCTTTCATTCCACATCCTGATCCCATTGTCACACACAGACTTTATTTTTGGAGACACTTCACAAGTCAAAGGTGGTTAAATGTCTCTCATCATCAGCATCAGCATCATCATCATCATCACCCTGTCAGCCAGAAAACTTGCTACCATACAAGGACAAAGTTTTCCAGGAACAGAAAAGATGCTCAAGAACCTTCTTCTCAGTTTTCCAAAGCTAACAGTGTCACTGACAAAGGCATTCACAAGTTCCCTCTGCAGTGGGCTGGGATTAACAAAGGGGTGAGTCATTTTTCATTTGCAGAATTTTAATGATTGTCATCAAGAGCATTTGCATTCATTATTCCTTCATGACATACCAAAGAGCTCAGGAAATTTTTGCTCTTAAAAAAACACATCACTGCAATACAAGACGTGTCAAGGCCTTAATATTTATTTGAATTAGTCTTGGCATGTTTTTTTTCCTTCTCAGAGCACCATGAAGCATGTAATTACTGAAGTAAATATATAACCCCACATGCATGTTTCTATAAAATAGTGTAAATACACCACAGAACCAATCATCTCTATAACATAAATATTTTTCCACTGAAGGATCATATGATTTCAGGAGTAGAGTTCTCTTCCATTTTCAGTCGAGTGGGTGTGGGGCTTGGAAATCCGCAGTGGAGTGAAAATCCATAGCCAGGGTTTTCAAAAGGAATAAATGATAAGGATTATGTTTTTTTCATGGAAGATTTGGGGTGTCTCCATGAAGAACCTATATTTTAAAGTTGTAGATACCTCAAATACCACGTTCCCAGGTAAAAAGATGAAATGGGAGCCATTTCTGCAGAGTCACATCCTGGCAATGAGCCGAACACCAGAGGAAATATTTGCAAGAGGTTTGCCCCACAACCCCAGTTTGGAGAGGCTGCCCAGCAGAGCACAGTCCTGACAGCCAGTTCTGCTCCTGGTTTCCCTGGTGAGAATGATGACAAATGAGTCAGCTCACACCAAGCAAGAGAACAGCTTTTCTGATTTAGATTTTCCATCAGTTAGAAGAGCTCAGAGAGCAACACCTTGTTCCAGTTGGGCCAACAATAGATCCCAGAGTGTTGTGGTTTTCATTATTTGATAAAATAGATAAACCTTATCCAACACCTACCCAGCAGAAGCATAAAAGCCTGTCCAAAGAAATTAAACACTCATGCTCTCACATCTGTGAGGGATGACACAGGTAGGACAGGGCTGTGCTGAACCTGCTCCCGGGGCTGGGTCTGACCAGGGGATTGTCACTGCCTCTCATAAGGTCTCAGCAGTCCTCAGAGCAAGGAGCACAAACAGGGACCAGTAGCTACACTTGCCTCTGTATCTTGTAGGGAATCTTCATGGATTGGTTTATTAATTTTTATAACTTAGGGTAGGAAAGTATGAACATTTATTGACAGAAAACTTGTTTCCTTTTGGTTTCAATTCTGGCTGTAGCAGAGCTTTGCTTTCATGTTGGAATATACCTGGCGGTGCAGATTTTCAGCATAATAAACCTGAGCTACAGAACTGACTTGTCACAGATCATTGCAAACCTGGCCCAGATTTTAAACCCATCACAAAGCAGTGAAAGACTCCATATTTTTTCTTTTATTCTTTTAACCACAAATATAATTTACTTCATTCTTTGGTAGCCCAGTGAACACACACATCAGGAGCAGAGAAGTTCCATGTAAAACAACTGGGGGTCTGTACTCCCCAGGCCAGCTCTGCCTGTGTTTCATATGGTATTTTATCTGCCTTAAATTCTATGTTCTGTTGACTTTTCCCAACTAAATAGAGACCCATTTTATGGTACCTAAGAGACATTTTTTCCCTTTCAGTCCCCGACCTGCAAGCATCTTGATTTCTCATCCTTCTTTGATCAACAAGGAGAGTAATGAAAAATTGGTCATTTACAATTCTCCAGGTGTCTCCTCCATCCCTGGTTGTTTCTAAGTCAGTCTGTGTCAGGAATTCCTGAGGCCATCTTCTGAAAGCACTTGCAATGCAAAGCTTGTAGGAAACAATGCACTTAAAAACCCATGTTTTATACTCTGCCTCCTTGTGTGGGACTCACACACACATGGAGCAGCATTTAACAGTAGTTACTCTACTGAAAAAGGAACTTTCCAATTTTCACTTATGTTAATACAAAACCTAATGTCCTGTGGAAGCTGATGTGACTTGTGCACGCATGAATTATTATCGATTCCCTTGGAAAGACTTATCTCTGGACTACAAACATTCTCAACATAAAAGTTAAAATTCTCTCTCAAATGTGTTACACAAAAGGAAACTATTTCCATTCTAAGGAATTAAGCAAGAAAATGTTAAATGCTATTCTTGCAAAAGGAGATTGAATAAACTATCAGTGTACAGGATAAAATGGAAAATGCATGAATTAAGCTGAGCCACTCTATCGGCTGGGGAGAATGGGGAGACACACACCCTAGCAAAGCTCTGCCTGGGGCAGCAGAGAGCTGTATTGGAGATGCTGTCTTGGGAGCTGCCTCCCAGAATGGCAGCCTTGTCTTTTGGTGGTGACGCAGAGTTTAATGTTTATCAGAAAATAATTAGTCTGCCTACCTCGGGAAAACATTGATCTTTACATGAAAACTTCTAAACTCTGGTTTTCCACATCAAGTACACCAAACCAGAAAATAATAAATGATGCAACAGAATTTCACAGGTATCTCTGTGTCTCTCTTCACTCTGTTTCCATTCTCCCGGGTGGAGGGTGCTCCGTGGGTGGATCCCAGTGCATTCCCAGTGCACTGAGATCTTCTTTGTTGGTGTTTTCTATTGCTCAGCACGGGACTTCTCGCTTGAAACTTAAAGGGAGTTCTGCGTGCACGTGAGGGGCCCAGACCAAAGGAAACATAGGCACAGGAAAGGGGAGAACAGCAGCACATGGACCCAGGCTCATCCAGCAGTGCATTTCCATTTGTGAACAAAAAGTTCTTTCATTTTTTCCCTCTGCAGCTCCAGACTGGGAAGTTATGGTCTCTTCTTTCTCCACTGCTCCACCAGGGAAAGCTGCAGCCAGGGAGAAAGGATTTTCCCTCTGTGTGAGATCTGAGGCTGCTCAGCTTGGAAAAGGGAACACTCCAGGGAGAATTTCCAACACCTTCCAGTGCCTGAAGGTGGCTATAAGACAGATGGGAATCCACTTTTTAGCAGAGCCTATTGTGATAGTCCAAGGTGTAGTGATTTAAAACTAAAAGAAAGTCTATTTAGATTAGCCATAAGGAAGAAATTTATCACAATGAGGGTGGGGAGGTGCTGGCACAGGTTGCCCAGAGAAGCTGTGGCTGCCCCATCCCTGGAAGTGTCCAAGGCCAGGTTGGACGGGGCTATAAGCAACCTGATCTAGTAGAATGTGTCCCTGCCCATGGCAGGGGGTTGGAATGAGATGAACTTTAAGGTCCCTTCCAACCCACACCACTCTCTGATGTTATGATTCCACGAATACTGAGAGAGGACCTAAATTTCCACTGGTTTTACCTTGAATGGAAAAATCTGATTTTAAGCCAGCTGGCCAGGAAGGTGCTGGGACACCAGCCGGTGCCAGAGATGGTAGGGAGGAACACGTTGTTTCTGATTTTATGTTCAAACCAAACCTGCTGATTTACTGAAATTACCATTCATTTGCACTGCTGCAAATGAAATCCAAAGCAGAGTTGGAGTTAATACATGGGCTGTTCTGATACTGCAAAGCTGTCACTGTTTTTGCCTCCTATAACACAAAGGCACAGGATCCCCAAATACTCTGTCTTCTCTTCAGTACAAGGAAAATGAATGCACCCTGATCACTTCAGCAAACACTACTCCTACTAAGGCACATATTTAATCAAATAATTAGGAGAGGTGCAGGGGAAATGTGTGCTGAAGAGATAATGTTGCACTTTAAAGGATTCATTATTGGTTATTACATTTTACGTAGAATGTCAGTTTCTTTACGAGTTAAAGAAAAGGTGAAGGTAGAAAAACAATGTCCTACTGACTAAATGCTGCAGCTCCATCTAAATTACAGACTGCTGAGAACTAGTCTGAGTGGAGGTGCCACCTTTCCAAGGAGCACTGCCATTATGTTGCTAATATTTCACCATATGATTTTTCCCTTTTCAAAATTATTCTCTACATTCGAGCATTGGTAAAAGACATACCTGAGCATTGTGACAGAGCATTTATATCCTCTAACCCCCAGAGCCAGCCTGCAGAGTATGTAGAACCCACAGGACCACGGAGTGCAATCAGAGCCTGGGAGAAAGGAGTGTGCATCACCATCCATGGGAACACTCTGGGGAACTCGAGTGCCTAGCAAGGACCAGGGGAAGGGGACAAAGGCAAAATGCAGGCACATGATGCACAGCAGAAAGGAGGGAGATGCAGGAAAAGAGGATGTGGAACTCTGACTCTCAGCCTCACGTTGACAGCCAGCAGTAGCTTTGATTTAATATGATGTAAATGAAAGAAAAATCCATCTCAGAAAAGAGCTGAAAATCTTTCCCTGGGTTACACAAACTGCAGTTCCCTCACCGTCAACTCAGGAGTATTTTAAAGTGAGGAGACTGACAAACAGTTAAAAACCACCTATAGAAAAGTGTCCGCTGCTGGTTCTCCTGTTAGTATTGAGATTTCCTGTCAGCCTGTACAGAAATTCTTTGGGAGTCTGACAGGATTAAGGGGATTAATATATTAAAGCATTATTACAGCTTTCACAGGGGATTTTCAAAGACTTTACACTGTGATCTATTTGTCCTGTTACATAAAACGAGCATTAATAGTCTGATTGAGAAGAATCGCTGCAATCGATAATCTTAATTTTTGTAAACGTCTTCTGCCATCAGAATCAGGAGCTCAGGTCGCCAGCCTCCCACAGCACGCACTTAAATGGAGCGGTGTAAACATATTTTTGGTGCATGCCAAAGGTTGATCTGGGTGTCACAACCTACTCCTGGCAGATTTGTTAACAATGAATCATCAACCCCAGTTTCCCCATCCCTGTGGAGTCCTGGCTGAGTCATCGTCCGTGTTGCGGCTGCCCAGAGCCCCATCCTGCCACTGGATTGCCAAATGGCTCCCTATAGAGAAGGGATTTTTAACCTTAATTAAAAATTTGTGGGTACGTGTGTGGCTGTCACTTTCTGGGGTGCTGCTGCTGCTATCTTGCCGGAGGTGATCTCTGTCTTGAGACACCAGGATGTTGTCCTCTCCCCTATGCTGCCCAACACCAGCCTGGCTTGGCAGCATTCTTGCATGACCTAAATGCCTCCATCCTCCAGCCACTCAACTCCTAATTTATTTCAGGATCATAAGCAGCACTTTTCCTTGCTGATTTTCCAAGCTGCTTTCACAGGGACGGGGTCTGCACCCCCGCCCCAGCACGGCAATCTCACTCTGCTTTGCATTTCCCTGTCACACCATCCCTCAGCATAAACTTCAGTGCTTTGTTGAGAAAATTTCCCTTCAAAAACTTTCACAGGGTAAAGGGCATAACCTCTCTCCTCCATCTCGTTTCCTGTCTGCTAAATGTGAGTGTCTACAATATTTGGGCATAGAGTGGCAGATATTCATCTGCTGCAAATCAACATAAATATTCCAGGTGAGGGTCGGGAATCATTTTCCACAAAAGTGCCTCCTGAAACACGGAGATCCTTTTATACCATGGGTTCTGCTATACAGAAGGACTGGATTCTAAGGCTTTTCTTTTGCCGTGTGCTTTTGGGAAAATACAGAAAGCACAGTCTGCTTGTGGGTGTCCTGGACTTTCTGGCAGTACTTTACTTAACTAGCCCCAGGTAAACTTACATCTACATAATTCACAGACCCTAAGGATCCATGAACCTCTCAATTAGGAACAGAAGCATTAGCCTTTGCTTTCTGATCAGGACCTAAAATACAGCAAAATTAAAACTGAGTTGTTGGGGTTTTTTTTTCTGAGCTAGCCCAAATATCCCATTTTCAGTGAGATACAGCATTTATTTTTTGTTTAATTTCCCCAGACTCTTCTGAAAATCTAGGCATTTTGAAATCCCTCAAAGACTGTGAAGGGGTCACTCACCTCATTCACCCATTATCTTCTTTAAATGGCTGCTCAGCCATTTTTCTAGTCTCAATTAAGAGGTATTAATAAGCTACTTGTATCAGTGAAAGGCATATTTTTGTATAAATGTGATTGTCAATTTTGTGATGCTGTGAAATCCAAGGCTGTCTCTGTGAGAAAGGCTTCATACAGAGATTTCAGCACTGCCATGCCAGGCAGAAAAGAGTTTGTGATCTTACAACAGGTTAACAACTTGCTAAGGAGTTACCAAAGCTTTAAGGCATCAGGAGTCTGGTGGGTGGAGGGTTAAAACTAATTTAAATTTTTGTTGGGTATCAAAGATATCCATGTGGGGAGATGCTGCAGCTGGAATAGAGTATCAGGTAAAACTAAAAAAAGAGCAAAAGACTCTAAGAACTTGTATATCCAAATCAGTATCTTCTCCCCTGACAGTTTTCTAATATGAGCTTTGCATAGGAGCAGGAGACACAGGCACATGATTAAGCAGGTATTGAAAATGGCTTGAGAGACAGATGATGGAGAATCAAGGAAGCCTCTTGGATCTGATGTAAGCGTAAGTAAACAGAAGCACATTTTTCTTTTATTTCTCTCCTTTCTCCATGATACTGCTGCCGAGCTAGTTCTACCTTTGATTTTACAAAAAATACCTTTCAAATTATATTTGTCTTTATTTTTATTTCTTGATTGGACATTTGGCCCATGTCCCCGAGTTCAGCCTCAGCTCAGTGCTCTAAAACATTCGGACTGCAGAGGTGGCAGGTTGTGCCTATGGTAAGAGGTCCAGGGAGAGGCACTGGTTGGAACTGCTCCTTGCCTGGGGGAGTTCTGAACCGCCAGTCCCCTCTGGATCACTCCTGGCCACAGCCCCTCTCCCTTTAGATTTGTTATTCAGGATGCATTTTTACTGGATTCAATAGGAATGGCAGCATACAAAAGCCAGGGAACCATTTCAAAGGCCGAGGTCAAGCGAGTCTTTCCAAAATTTCTCCTCTCCCATATTCCTTGTGGAGTCTCCTTCTCTGAGCTATTCAAAACCCGCCTGGATGTGATCCTGCTCTATGTGAACCTGCTTGGACAGGGCCTGGGCTAGATGAACTTCACAGATCCCTTTTACCCCAACCATTCCCTGTGATTCCCACCCCTCAGCCACCAGGTGACTGTGATTTGCAACACCTGACCTGGACAAATGGTTAGAAAAGCAGCTCTAGCAAGTGTTTGCTGCAGTTCTTCTCAGTACTGGGATCTCCCATCAGACCCTCCACGGAATCTCTTGTGTAGTTTGACAGAATTAGAAAGATTAATATATTAATGTATATTAGAGCTTTTATGGGAGATTTTCAAGGACTTTTAAGAATGAGATACGTTTGTCCTGTTACATAAAACATAGAGTAATTTTCTTAATCTCCATTGTGAGTGGGTATTGCTGCTCAAATTCTTCTGCATGTCTAATTGTGCCAGTTGTTCCAGGATCTTTCCAGCAGTAAAAAACAACTGGGTGAGCCCAGCATTGGCCTGCTTTCCAAAGATTTCTCCCAATTCAGCCAGAATTCTCTGTTGTCTCTCTGAAGTGCACAGAGGTAACAAATCTGATGTGTAGTCCTGAAAAACCCTGTCCATCCATGCAAACAAATGCCATGCATGGGTTGTTGTGAGCACAGACTTACTGTCTTTCACCATGCAGTAGAACCGAGTGCAAATTTCAAGAGAGAAAATAAGTAAAGTAGTAAAAAACTCACTGCTGGAAGAGCAAAACGTCTTCTTCCTCCTGTGTTATTTCACAGAGGAAACAATCATTAAGCATACCCCAAAGCTTTGGTTGAAACATCATCAGCAAAGAAACATGAGGACATGGGCGCTCTGCTGCTCAGGCACAGCCAGGGGCTTTCTAGCCGTGCTCACACCAAGGGACTTGTCGGACCTGAGAGTCCGTCACTGCAGGTACAACCATCCATTAATCTCTTCTTAATTTGGCATTGTTGATAAGGATCTATTCTCCCTGCGAGATGCAAGATCTATGTTCTTTATGCCCTGCAAAGAAACATGGAAAAGTGGAAAAGAGACAGAGCTGGCTGGGTCCCTTGGAGTGACATTTGAGAGAAAATTACAAATAAAATCACNAGCAGGGAGAAACCAGTGGGAGACTAAACATTACTAAATAGACACAGAACTCTCTGGAACGGGGGGCGGTGGCCCAAACTTAGAGTGGCATCCAGTGAGGGTGCGGCCTATACATCGGTGCCATCCTCGGCACCATCCTCAGACCCGCCCTCGGACCCACTGTCCTGGGCGGGGAAATCCACCCACTGGATGCCCTGATTGACACTCATTGAGAACAGCCCATCCGTGGGCTGGGCCACCGCAACAGCCAGCCTGGCCGTGAAAACTTCCAGGGATGGGGGAGCCACAGCTTCTCTGGGCAAACTGTGCAAATACAAAATTTTTTGCACCAGAAAATGCTGATTTACCCTGGAAATGTGCAAGCATTTTTTCAGCTCTTTCAAGAAAAAGATTTAGTGAGGGCCAGCAGGAGCAGCCCAAGTTCCCACATTAATGGGGTAAAAAATTGATGCACAAGAAGAGCAACAGCTGGATTCTCATCTATTTTCTCCAGGTTTTTGCCACTCAGAATCTGACATCCTGTTCTGCCAAGAAAAAATATGAGCATAATTGGAAAAGATAAATAAGGAAGAACTTACATTTCAGGAGACTGTTCTCAATTCTCAAGGAGCTTAAACAATGCAACACAAGAACCCTTATCCCTTCAAAATTCTCCCTGAATTTCCAATTCTGTTGGTTTCTTCAGTTTCTGTCCCTTGCCCTGGCCACATCCCTGGCTGCAGGCTGAGGACACAGGAGATTTGCCCTGGATGCTTATTTTAGGGCCTACAAGGCAAATAAAGCCACACATTTGCCTCTCCTTCATAGCCTTTCTCATCTTAGCAAACAAAACTCTGATTACAACAGAAAAGTGGTTACAAAGCGTGATTTGAAAGGGGAAAGCACTTTCCTTTTTGGAGATTTTGAGGCAGTTAGGAAAACAAACAAGCTTTATGACATGCTCACAAATAATTGACTTTGAGTTTTCTTATTTCGAGTTATTTGCCATGTTCTCTTGCATACGTGATTTCACCTACCTAAAGAATCAGCTGGATTCCCCAAAAAATCAGAAATTCAAATGAAAATACCCATGGGGATAGTAACGGAACGGGGGAAAAGTGGGGGCTGCTGTACTGGGAGAAGAGTTTATCAGTAAGGAAATTAGAGTGGGGAGAAGTAGAATCTAATCTGCTGAAGTCTTTTTTCCAACTGTGACATCCCCTTCCATGAAGGAAACAGACTCTTACTTCAAACACATCTGAGATCCTGGCACAGGGAATTTATGCTATCCCTGTGAGATCCTTGCTGCACTCAGGGAACAAAGAGCACCACACAAACTTCTGTTCCCCCAGCCTTGTTACAATGGAAATCATGTTTCTCAGCATGCCTTCTACATCTAAATTATCCTATGAGTGTTTATCATTCCATAGGCTGCACTCACAAGACACATCCCCGTTTGAACTCTCCAGGGCTTCTTTGGTCTTTGGAAAGCGTGGGTAATATTAGCTGCAAACATGGTTGGTACCTGCTGCAAATACAGGCCTGTTTCTCTTACTACTTTCTTTAAATTTCTGTATACAGGCAGGTCAGGAGAGCAGAATATCCACCCCCCCTGGTATTGTAGGAGCTCTTCTCCCCTCCACCATCTATCTAAATGTTTGCATTTGATTTAAGCCAACAAATCCCAGCCGTAGGGATGTGTTGGCTTCCCCCCATATGTGACTCTGGAAGTGCTCAACCATGTAAAGAAAAGAGCTGGATTTGCCCAAATGTTGATTGTGGAGACACTGAAGATAAGGTTTAAATGTCTGTCACTAGAAATACAGAAGAAATATATATAGTGATGGACTGTTTGCAATTCTTCTCATTATGGGTTCTAAAAAAATGCAAATGTGTGGGTTTCAAGCCTGTTGATAAGCTGTCAGATCTAGATGAAAAACTATATAAAGTACAGAAACTGAAAAAGGAGTAAAATAACTCAAAAATTAAAGAGATATAATTGTCCTAATTTGATTTGTGACTTCTTAGTAACAGAATAAAGCATGTGTAGATATTAACTATTTCCATAACCAACTCCTATCAGCCAATTCAGGTCAATGTGCATTCCTTTCTGGAAAAGTGGGAGGAGCCCTTTTAACCTATTAACACCCTTCCTTTCAGATCCATTCTCGTCTACGTTCTTCCATTGCTAGAAAAACATGTTTATTGATGAAGAAAACAACTTACTGAGTGACAGAGAGTTTAATTTTCAAATCTTCAGGGTTCCATCAAGTTGCTAGTCTTGGTTACGTACACTAAAGAGATTAAAATATTTCCTGTACTGACCACTTGAGAGATGGAAAACTGGGGCACAGAATAAACTGCCTTGCATGTGATCTTGTGGGAGTTCTCTGGGAAAGAAAAGAATCCACCTGTGGAGTCTGTACTGCTTATTTCTCATCTTTCATCTTTGTACCTGGGCACCATTGCCAGGATTCCTGACAAACTTGCCGCCTCCTAAAACACTTCCCACATTTACCACACCAAGACAGACGTGCATTTTTCTTGCCTGTCACATGCAAAGAGTCTGGGGCAGAAAAATGAAAGTGTCTTGTCTGAAGTCAGAAAAAAATGAGGTCCAATAAGCCAGGACTGGCTGATCCCCAAATCCTCTATTTAAGCTCCCCAAGCCCACCACAATGTGCCATGGAAGTTGGTCCTTGCTTATGTTGCTCCTGGTGATAATTAAATAGAAATTTCGTAATTCTCCACTGAGTCATAAACCAAAAGGCACTTGGAGTCCCAAATACTCCATTTACTGGTATAGGTAAGGCTGTCTGTCTGCACACATTACTCAACTCTAATTAGAACTGTAAAGGATTTTCATGACTTTTTAGTTTTCCCTGCTCAGAACTAAATCCATCCTTAATACCATGGAGAACATATTCTGAGAAAGTCAGAGAGAAGGGAAAGTTAAAGGAAAGCCTAAGTGAAGATATGGGAGAGGATGCCAGGTACAATCACTGAAGCAAATAAAGTGAATTAGTTGGAGAGGCAGCAGCCATTCTGCTGGGAAAAGGAATAGGGATGGAATAGCAAAGCAGGGAGATCTGGATGGTGATATAAAGTTAGCAGAGACAGTGAACAGGGAGTTCAGGAGGCACCACTTTTGTTCCATTTACATGGGATGGGATCTGGGTGAACAAACCAACTAGAGGGATATTTGAGCACTATTTGTCGCTGAATAGCCCAGAGCACAATTTGGCCTCTGTTTTGTCATGCAGTCTTCATAGTATCATAAAAAAGTGGATTCCTTTTCCTTCTTCTGGCAGATACTGAGTGAGTGATGGGTCGATTGAAGGCTTGAGCCACTGAAAATAAATTATCCAAAGCCACTCACTTCCTTTTTATACACAGTAATAAATTATCCAAAGCCATTCGCTTCGTCTTTATACACAGTAATAACATGCTTTTGTTATAGCCCACCTGGAATCTGGGTTATTTTGTTATAGCCCACTGGGTTGCTTAGGTGGCCCAATTTCCACCAAAACCATGCACTCCTTTCGTTTCCTAGTGGCCAGACTCCACATGGAGCATACAGCAGGACACTTAGGGAGGACATAGTTTGGGTACTGTCTTTGTGATATATTCTTGCTGTGACAAATAAAGAGGCAAGCAGTGATATCCTCATGACTGCTTTTGGAACGTGTAATTACCACTGTCTTTGATAAAGACATACCAAAAAATGTGCCATGTCTGTCCATGTACAATTTAGTAGCTATGGAACCTAAGTTTTCCATTTGAGGTATGTTAGAGGACCAAAGTCTGCATTTGGGTGCAGGTCCCTCATTCAGTGTCTTTGCAAATGCCATAATACACCTTTTGTGGTATCAGCAGAGTAGTTTGGGCTGTTTCTGGGTAACAGGATTAAGCCACAGCAGAGGGGATTCAGTCAGTCATGGCCTCATTCTGTGCTTTGAAATTATCTCCACCATCAGTAAAACCTTGAGATCATCTATTGATTAAAAAGAGAAAGTAAAATATCTGTAAAAATGCAGGTTTGGGTCTTGAAAGGACCACAAGCCATAAAACACTCCCGGTTTGTGTTTCAGTTTGACACACAGTTTAAAATATGGAAAAGTTTCCTAGCTGGGAGTGCTGGCCTAACTTTAACATGTCACACAAGTCTGGGGCTTTTGCAGAATTTTTACAGGTTCAGATAACTTAGAACTTTGCAGTGAAACAACAGTGGATGTGGCACTGACCAATGCAGGACCAAGAGATGTGTCAATATCTGAGCAGCTGCAAAGAGCAGGGGAGCACCTCAAGTACGTGGCACCAAAAAACCATCCCCCCACCTCCATCCCAGGGGACACCAGCAGTGGGAAAGCTGCTTCAGCCGTCAAGGTCAGTGCTGTGGGGCAAGGAGATGGCCAAGGGCCAATCTCCATGTGCCAACCTCACACGATTTATATGGCCTGGTGTTGAATCAGATCCAGGAGGATAATAAATAAAACATTAAAAAGACCATACTCTAGTTGAGCCAACTAAAACACCCAGGTTTCAAAACAGCAAATTAAACTGCTGCAGTTCCCCTTCCCTTATTACAAAACTGAGGTTACCATTTCACATGGAAATTTCTTAGTATGCAGAAGCTGCATCTTTCTATTAAAAAAAATAAAAATCCAAACCTAAGCATTTCTAAAAGGAAATTTTAGTAAGTTGGTAAGAATTTAATTAATATGGATTGACCAGGACAGCTACAGAACACCTTCTGCTAGATGTTTCGTCAGTGTGGAAACCAATGTAGTTGTGACATGTCATTTGCAGGAGGGCTGGGCACTGCACACAAGTCTCTGGATTCTTAAGCAGTGGTAAGGACAACAGAATTTTATCATTCTTGTTGTTTTGGAGAGGAAGAAGGAAGGTTTTTTTTCTCCCATGGCAAAGAAAACACTCAGCAAATTGTGAAAGGGGAGGCCAGAGAGAAGCAAAGGTCTGCACTGACCACCACAGGCCTGAAACTTTCTGAGCGATGTTGCAAAAGTGGTATATTGAGAGCCCACTTGTCCACTTCCCCAGCAGCTTTTTTGGCACCTATTCCTCTGGGTCAAGACGAGAAAAAACTCCAAAAAAGGAAGCAAATAATAGGGTTGTATTCATCTCTTCAGCTCCATTCCTAAAGGATTGTTTATTTATCCCAAGTATCACTCTGTTATCTACCCTCAACCTCTGTTGAGTTTAAAAGATAAAAGCAGACAAGCACCCAGCACCAACATTAACACCGTGGACAATTGATTAGCAATTCCACTGAAACTGTTCATGTTTCGCAAAGACATCACTGATCCTGATGTGTGTGCCCGATCATTCCTGCAGTGGAATTCAGAGCTGGTGTGTAAATCCGAAGTATGTTCCAGTAGGTACTCAGCTCATGTAAAGCAACACCACACCACTACAAATCCCTGTTTGCTCTGCGCATTGCTGGCTGCACATGATTTATTGTGTTCTTAATCCATCAATGGAGAGATGGAGTGAAGAAAAGAGGGAGAGGGAAGGGACAGATGAAGGGCAGAGTGGTGAATTACAACACGAAGGTGATTTTTACCATTTGTTGTTCAGAGAATTTGACATCAACACAGGTTATTATTATTAGGGTCTTTGTTTCCAAATCAAATCACAAATGACTGAGTGTTGTAATATAGTACAAAGTGTTCATACCTGATAAATCCTGCTTGGCTCGAGAACCTGGCTCAGCTGAAAGCCTTCCAGCACTCTGGGAGTAATTAGTCAAGGTCCCTTCTCTGACCAATCATTTATTCAGGACCAGAGGAAATATTGGTGACACAAGAAGTTGGTGATTTCCACTCCCATCAACACAGGCACACTGTGGGCCCTGGATTCCCCAGCATTTTTTCACAGAATTGTCAGTCTTCATGGAGAGAGGGAAGATGTTTTTCTCTCCACTGTACCACAGAGTCATGTGTACTTGATCAACACAGAAATACCCAGAGATGAGTGCAAAATGATCTATATTCTCAGGACATCAAGTGTACACCTGCATGATAATCAGGTTTTTGACTTTTCAGTTTGTATCACAGAGTGAATATTGTAGAACTCCACATTGCCCAGGAGGTGCAGGTTCTCAGTCGAAGAGCACCATTAATAAGATCACCATATGCTTCTGGCTTCCACAAAGACCTGTGTCTTAAATTCCTCTGCATACTACAAAGACTTGGAGTAATCCACGCTTATAGGTGGAGTGCTTATGTGCACTGAAAAATCATCAGGATCCCAGGACCAGATTCATCTATAAGTGCTGTAACACCAGAAAAAACAAGTGTTTGAAAAAATAGAGGCTTAAGTAATAAAGCACTGCCCCTTCTGTGATGACACCTCCTCCCACACTGCTATGGAGGGATGACCCCTCCTTTTGTACAGTTTGGGTAGAATCAGTCTTTTGGGCTCATTCCTGTATGAGCTTTCTCCAAAGTTGTTTTGTTTCCTATTTTGCAAGAATAAGGCACAGTTTCCAGAATGAAACAAGCTGTGTTTTTGTATAAGCACACACCCCGTATGCATGTTAGCCCCCAGCTCTTTCCTTGTCCCTCTAGATAAATATGAAGCACAGAAATCCTGTACAGTTCCAGGCAGCAAAGGAGATCCTCATCCCAGCCCTGCAAAAAGCAGAGGTTGGAGGAACTTACAATCGTCTCATTAGGGCTGCAGATGTTTGGGCATCTACATGGTTATAATGTGGACGGTTTTTCAATCATCACAACTTATGGCACAGAGCTTTATATGACATGCATACATAAAACTTTCAGCTCGATACTCCTGTGTGCAAGGGTAGTGTGGAAAAACCTCTCTGAACATGCCTGTTTATGCTCTTCATGGTCTACACATATAAACATAAAACAAAGAAACATATGCTAATGGTAAACACAAGATTATGGAACATTTCCCCACATATTTGCAGCAGACAGGCGCTCATGTGTGTAATAAAATCCACCACACGTAGGATCCTAATTGCTTTTGTGAAGCCAGCTGCCTGCAGACTCCATATTTACATAAAATATCTAGATCACACGAGTTCATCCTGTCTATAAGTCTCCTGATTCCCTTTGTGGAATGCTGGGCTGTATGAAGAGCTCTTAGAGAGCAGAGCTGATATTGCCAACTAAATTGAAGACATGGTTTTGCAAGATGTTTAAAATCTAGCAAATCTGTGGCTGACATGAAACTCTCCAGAGCACTGGTAGGAAAAAATTCTCAGATTCACTTCAAGATATAGAATTTTGGGATGGGTAGCCAGAGAGTTATTTCAAGAATAATCAGCTGCAAATGATCAGTTTAAGGTATTTTCAATCTCTCAGTCAAAAGACTTCCACTTGCCATAGGTGAGGATCTTAGACTGGGATTCAGGCTGCAAAAAAGGGATTCTCAGACGGGACAGGCCTTGGGTAGAAAAGCTACTTCGGTTACCACTTTTATTAAGCTTAAAGGAACGGTGGGCCAAGGGAAAAAAGAAGCCTCTGTGATCACAAAATCAGCTTGTAAAATACAAAGGGAAAAACCAGCAGGTTAGGTGACTTCTGGGACCAAAAGGAGAAAACCTGAACTTCCAGTTGTTTCTCCCCTCTGCCTCATGTCAAGGAAGAGCAGAGAGTGTGGACGCCTCAAGCTGCACTCTGCAGTCACTGCCTCTGGCCGAGTGCCCCGCACAGGCAGCAGGAACTTTCCCACAGTTCATACTCACCCCAAACCCCATTTTATCAATATCATTACCTTGCAGCAGGGAACACTTCATTTCCTCCTAAAACCCCTGGTATCACATTTTTGGCACTCTCACAAAAGCTTTTTGGAATGAAAGCACCCCTCCAAAATATCCTTGTAGTAGAGGCTTATTCAAACAAACAGCATGGAGAAAACCTACCCTTCTCTTATTTCCTTTTGTAGCTGCACATTGTTTTTTCCTTGCCCACTGTGGGCACAACCATGGGCTGAGTTTTAATTTTCACTTTATTTTCTTCAGGTTTTGGTTTGTTTGACTCATATCAGATAGACCACGGAGTGATGGAGTTCCCAGCAAGGCCTGTAATACTCAGCAGTGTTTTGTCCTTTCACTTAAGGATCAAAGGCAATGGCTGGGGGACTGAAAAGTGGGAAGGATTTAAGGGGTACTAACAACACTTGCAGCTAGCAGTGGGTCCTGACAGCAAAATAATCCAGATGTCAAAAATGCAGAAACCCAAAGGGTCTTCTGAGCTGCCAGAGGGGTTTGCTGTACCTGTCTTAACCTATGCCAAAGGAAAAGATGTCAGAGTTTCAAAGCTTTCATGGATTCCCACAGGGATCAGCAAGTAATTTCTTTCAAAGCAATGCAGAATTAGTTCAGTGAAAAATGGCTTGGGGGTGGAGGTGATTTTCCACAGACTGGCCACTGCAAAAGGCAGGAAGCAATGAAAATGCACTGGGTGATCACAGGAGATAAGGCAATTCCTCTGCTCCCACTTAATGCAGAAACAGAAGTTCTCCTGGTAGCTCCCACAAGGAAAGGGGAGCTCTGCAAAAATTCCACATGAATTCACATTCTACAATTGATGAGCTCAGGAAGTTGCTAGAAAAGTAACTGGTTCCGGCCATTTCCTTGATTTACCTGTAATTGTTTCTTTAAAAACATAACATGAGAGCCCAGAGGTAGCCTGAGAGTTTGACCTGCTGTGCCCTCTGTAAGAGATTCAGGGTCATAGTGGGCACTTCCCTGCTCTGAAGTGCTGACACTTCCCAAAAGGTGCTGCTAAATTCCCCCTTCCTGGGGCAGCTCCCTCACAAAACATCTGGTATGTGAAGATACGTGGAGCATTTAGCATGAAACCACTCCTTGGGACACACGGTCTGGATGCACAAAACCACATTTCTGGGCTCACTGCCTTAGGGATGAGAGTGATTCAGGAGACAGCAGCTTCCCTCAGGAAAATGCAGGCATATCTGACCGGTCCAGGAGGGCCATAGGTGCTGTTTGCTTTGGCCCTAATTCAACAAAGCCTGAGAGGTGTGTTAACTTTCCTCACAAGCAAATAGTGCCATCACAGCTTATCTTGCTCCTTATCCCTGCTCTGCAAAGCAGCTTGACCTTCTGTGCCTTGGCGCTGAACCTCTAAGTGTGTTCCTGGGCATGTCTGTGGCTGGGATCAAGCCTGGCTGGGAAGGCAGCAGTACGCCTTGCTGCAGGATGCTTGTAGCACCTGAGGCAAAGCCCTGTGTACTGTGTGCATTGGTTAGTCTGCTCTGTGTGTGTGGATAGCTGGGTATCAGCAAGGTGTATGGCTACATAATTATAGTGCAATTAAATAGCTCTGCTAACAGCTCAACTGCAGGACAGGGTGTCTAAGAATTTTTGTACTGGGATTATTAACCTTTTGATGGCTCCACAGATCTATTTACATTAATATGCTGTCCCTAAAATTATATTTACAGTCCATTCAGAATCACAAAATCACGATCATTTAGGTTGGAAAAGACCTCCAATATCATCAAAAACAAGCTTTGACTCATCACCACATTGTCAACCAGACCATGGCAATAAGTGCCATATCAAGTTGTTTTTTGAATACTTCCAAGGGTGGTGACTCCAAAGAGCTCCCTGGGCAGCCCCTTCCAAGGTTTAATTGCCTTTTCAGTGAAGAAATTCTCCCTGATGTCCAACCTGAACTTCTCCTGGTGCAGCTTGAAGCCATTTTCTCTTGTCCTGTTGCTCATTGCCTGGGAAAAGAGAAGAATTGAGAATTCCACCTCAAGCTCCAAGTTTGAGGCAAACCTATGTGCTGGAAAGAATCAACAGATGCTCTCTGGCAGCTGCAGGAGCACGAAGAGTAACCCAGGATTTCATTAAACAGGTTCTCCTCTCCACACCGTTCATTATGTCTCCAGGTAGGCTCTGCAGGGACACAGAAGGATGTATCTAAACTCCAAGGCTCAAACTTCCATGGCAGCTTAGCATACAAAGAATTTCCACTCTTTTCCTTGCTCAGTTTACAGGACTCTATTGATTTTTTACTTTAACATTTTGAACTGTGGAAGGTCTGTATTTAGGCATAGTCTCTCTATTTATAGAGTGGAATTATTTCTGGTTTTCAGATTGAAATCTGTTTAAACTTTCAGTGTGATTTATAAAGAGCTTATCTCTCCTACCACACCAGGTTTTTTTCTCTGTTGTCACTTGTTCCCAGCCTCATAATGATTTTTAATCAGAGAGCAATTAGTGATGCAAATAAGAAGAATGGACATGGAGGAATTGCTGCATATACTGTATTACAGTTATTTGGATTTCAATAACCCTGTTCTTTTTTTTCTTATATCATTTGAAGTCCTGTTACCACAGATAGGTTTAATGGTCAGCATGGAGAAGCACATCCAGTGGACCTGGCATGGTGCAGTGAGCAGAGCTCTGTGCTAGAAGATGTGATGGAGCTTTTTATTGAAGTGGTGTTTACAAGCAATGTAAGATATTAACCTTGCGCCTGTAACTGCATTACACTGAACAAGGGGACAAGGGTCAGGTCTTTGGCTACAAGAAACCTTCTAGCTACTGACACCCTTTCCAACCAAATATGCAAAACCAGTACAAGCTTGGGTACAATTTTACTGGAAAAAAGAGGCTTTAGAAATCATATTTTCACCTTAACCCACATACTAGTTTTCCCTTTCATGGATCATTAGCTTTTAGAGCATATAAGGATCTGTTTGAGGATTCCAGCTGCCTCCTTGTAGAGGGCATGGCATCTCCCAAGCCATTCCTTAGCAAATGACTGTCCCAAGGTATGGCAGGCTCTTTAGTCTTTTCATTAATGCAAACTGGGATGTGGAGCACCTGCAACACTGTAGGTTTTACAACCAGTGTAGTGATTTATGCTGTAAGTGCTTTAACAGTTCCCCAGGGGGCAGGGAGGAACTGGAATGTATTTTCAGTCTCTGTGTTTGAGGCAAACCAATGAAATACCATGCTATTGCTCTTTGAGTGCTCCTTTATAATTGAAGTGGAGTTTTTGGAGGCTTTTCTCCCCACCACCATCTACAAAATGCAGTTTTCCATGAAAGGTGTAATGATGCATCAATAAATCACTCAGCAAAATAAATATGCAGATTTTTTAGTCATGAATGTTGCCAGAAATAAACCTTTTGTAATTGATAATTAATGTCCCCAGAATCAATATCTAGCAGAAGAACCAACAGAGGGAGTATGAATCATCTATGTCTACTCAGGAATGACTGATGCTTTTTAAAAAAGCCTGAGTACATGCCAAGGGTATAAATTACAGCTTCAGACAGGGACCTAAAGGCATAAAATGGGATCTGCTGGTGGCAGTCACCAGCCAGTTGGTGTTCCATGAACACTGACACATTCCTTTATCCTGTGGAGACAGACACAGAGGGAAGAGTATAACTCCAGCTTGGGGCTGTATCACACACAATTCAGAGAGGAGCAATCAGCAGTTCTGGGAGGTGCCGTAACTAAAATAATGAAGATAACCCACTGGAAAAGGGTGCAGGGGTGGGCTTTGGGGATCTATTTCTGCATAAGTATTATTGATTCCAATCATCCAAGCAGTGCCTGCTGCAGAGAGAGCAAGCTCCTTGTTACACTGTGATTCCAGGGGCAAAGGGTGTATGATGTACAAAGCAGGCAAAATAATCGAACCCTCCTGTCAAGATTTAAAACTCTGTGATGAAGGCACACCTCACTGCTGTGATTATCATGCCCAGTATTTTTGATGGATTTTCATCCTCTGTCTGTGGTTACAGATGTTATATGCTCTACATGTCCACTATATGTCATGTCTACATGCATCCACATACAGTAACTAAAAGGACAAAGGTAAATACACAAACAAATTCAGGCAGCTCAGGTTATGTGCTGAGACACGGTTATCTTAAAAAGACCAATGAGAAAGTGTAGAAGCATGTTTGACTGCTGGAATGACTCTTGTTTCCTTTTCATTATTTTTTTAAAAAGGAGATGGTTCCAAAAAATTATTTCCTTGGTTATTTTTCCCAGGAGATGCTTTATAAAACCCAAAATATATAACACAGTGTTGCAAGAAAATACTTTATTAAGTGAAGACAGTTAGAAAGCAAGTGTAACCCAAATGAATTGTAATGTTCTTCCCTTTTACACTTACTAAGAAGTGTCACAGTTCTTTATATGGATTTAATATGAGTGGTAAGAAAAATAATCTCACCACCATGGTGTGTTCAAGAATGTTTTAAATATTTGTACTGGACCTTTAGCAACCAAAAAGATATAGTAACACTTTTGAGTAAGCATCAGTAAGATATCAAGTGTGAAATCTGATAGTGAACAGAAGTAATTTCTTCTTCTAGTTACTCGAAGATGCAAGTGTCTGGGAATCATATAAGGCCATGCTTAACGCTGGTGTCTGTGTATGAGCCATTGATTTCTGGTATTTAAGGACCAAGTTCAGCAAGGTTCTAACACAGGAACTTGTATCTTACTGATTTCAAAGCACAACCCCCCTGAACAAGCCATCCCACCTCTGGCCCGGGCTTCAAGATCAGGAGTGCTGCCCTTCCCTGCTGTTGCCTGAAGTGGAGGGTGGGATTCAAGAGAAACCTGAGCCAAAAGGCCTTTGCCTTGGGACCTTGGTCTGGGTTCCAACATCAACCTTACTGAAAATTTTACATGGAATATTTTATTTGGGATGGCCTCCACTGTAGGATCTACCTCCTAAATTTGCCCAGAGCCACAGCTTCCCAGTGGAGCCAGCCTGTAACTTCACTCATGATTAATAATGTAAGTAATGCCATCCTGAGACATGGCCTGAAGCACTGATAAGAGCCAATGGTAGTTTCGTTAAACCTGCTGTGCTGCTGGTCAGCATGAAGGCCTCCACAACTCTCCAACTAACTCCATTCTTAAGCCTCTCAACTGGAAATGCAAGTGCTCAAGATGCCTGCTGTAGCCAACAAAGACTAGGTGACACGTCCAGAAGGCAAAGCACAGGAATTTCTGCTTCAGGCTTCTGGCTCTTTCAATGACTAAGCAAGAAAAACATGGAATTAGCCCCTTAATGCATGCACATCAAATGCCCCACATTAGCCAAGATCAATGTTAAGCTTTGGGCAATAAAGAAAATCCAAACCACATTGCTACCTGGGCCTGTGTTTGTCCAGTGTTTCTCTGGGAGGCAATTTCCAGCCCAGGGGTCCGTGCCCATGGGTGCAGCTGCTGCCTGAATGCAGCTGGGGTCCATGGAAGGAAAACATCAGTTGACACAAAGCTTATCAACAGCAGTGACACGGCTGCTGATGCTGTTGTGATCCAAAAAATTTTCTGTGTCAGAAGGTAGAAGGTGCATTCTGCGGTGAAAAGCCCGCTAGAACGGGACCCTTCTTGCTTACAGAGCCTCCTGCTTCCAGGACAAGCTCTGCCAGCCAGGGAAGAAACCTGAACAACAGGGATAAAGTTGTATTGTTTCCACTGGTGTTATATGACTCTTTAGTCTTCAGTAAAAGCCATACTATTTGTTACATTTTCTTCCCCAAGGATTTGAATCACCTGCAAAATGAACCTTGCCCCTGCTTGCTGCTATTGAAGCATCATTCAGTCATGCCTGTAAAAAACAGTAATAAAACCTGTGGAGGAAAAAAATTTTGCCTTTTTGTAAAGAAAAACAAAAACCGAAACAACAAAAACCAACCAGAACTCTTATTTCCTTTTGAGTAACCATATTCCATGAGGCATGGCAAGCAGACCTTTAATTCTCACTCAACTCAGAGGCAAACCATTATTCTGTAATTTTGTATGTAAATAAGATGTATTAGGAAATCTCTCAAGCAATTAATTAAACAGCTGTTACAGAATAAGTGATAAAGGAAACGTTGTGATGAATATGCGGACTTTTCCTTGCACGGGCATCAGGATGCTTTTATTTATTTACTGCTCATGTAAAAGACCAGTACAGGTCCTGCATACCTTGGTATCAGCTCTGAAGGTCATCAGAGGGATGTTTCCCATGTTGTAGGATATTGACGTCATTGGTACGGCGAGGGCAATGCAGAATGGCAATGATTTGAAAGGGGATGGGGTCTATGGATGTTGCTGACCAGCAGTCTGAAGCACTTTCAACTGGAGAAGGGACTTTATTTACTTCCAGAAATAATCTTTTATCACTGAGAGGAGGAGTAACCTGGGAATGATAAGCTTCAGCCTAATCCAAAAGGGAACATCAGCCTTGCTGTCTTCACTTGGAGAGACACAATTTTTTAAGCCCCTTCTATGTGTTCCACGAGGAACAGCCTTGGGAGTGTGAAGCTCACCAGCCCTGACACCAAAAGATGTTCCAGCCTTGTCCACAGCTGAGATCCAGCTGAAAAATCAATGGCAGAGAGCAAGGGAGAGTCCTTGGACTGAGGAGCGAGACAGGACAGGTGAATGGTTTGAGGAAAAACAGGACCATGGGGATGAGATTTGACTAAAACCACACACAAGGCCATAAACTGATTAGAGGCCTCAAGTCTTCCAGATCCCTGCAGGTGGAATGTCATTTCACTGGCCTCCCAAGAAGTACTGAGGTCAGTGGAGAGGGACCAGTCTCTTGCAGGGCTTCTCTAGAGCTGGTGCCTTTCTGGAATACGTTTCTGAGGTCTAACAGGAAGAAAGTGCAGTACTCGGCCAGCAAAAATGGAAACACAGAGAAATGAAATTCAATTCACATTTTCACTCTGCTTGTTCTGCTCACGTCCCCATCTCTAGTTCCTTGCATAGCATGTGGTCTGAGTCCTCATCTTGGAAATACTTGGGAGGTCTTATTTACAGATGTACTGAGGATGTCTGCTCCTTTGTAACAGAGCCAAAGTATCTGAGGATGCTGGTCATGGTCTTCTGCTCCTGTATCGTACTCCTGCTGTTCTTCACTGGTGGGACTGGTTTTAGACTCACCTCAAGTGTACACATTCATCCCTCTAGGTAGAAAAGGACAGTCTTCTTTTCAGACAAAGATATGAGGAATAGGAATAACAGTTCTTTACTAATATATATATGTATAACAAGGCAAACAAACAACAATAACAATGGCAGTAACACCAAACAGAACCAGAACCCAGTGCAGCCCACTGTGGTCTGATCTTTTTGTCTCTCTTAAGCACCCAGCAATTATCCCTTAGCATGGGGAAAATTTCTTTAGGAGGAAAAGAAAGGAACAACAACAAAAAAAAAAAAAAAAAAACCTCCTAAAACCCCAACAGAAGGCAATTTTTCTCTGAAACAACTGATTTGATAAAAAATGGTAAAATCAGTGAATTCATTACTACACAGAGACAGTAATACTTGTAGTGGGAGCGGGACATAATCTTGTGCTGATATCAATTATTTCAGTTTGGGGACATTTTGGTGTTCAAGGATGTGTTTCTGTGCAATGCAAACAGACGTGGTCTTTGAAATTGCCGAGGTCCCATATGCAGAGGTCACCTTCTGCAGACACCACTGCAAACAGCTCCTGAACCACCTGAAATTCCTGACCATCCCTCATGAGCAAAACTTGTGGGAAATCGTATCCAGGAACGAGTCACTCAGCATTTCTTGTCTGCTGAGACGAGGAACAGGCCTGGATAAACATCTCCTCTCAACACCTCTGCTCTCCCCAGCACCAAAGCCCGAACACACAAACTGCCAGCAGGCATAAAAGCTAACTCAGCACAAAACACACTTTAACAAAGTGACTGACTCTTTCTGGAAGGGTGAGCCACAGCAGCAAGATATTCTTGCAGAATGTCGCTTTCAGAATACTTATCAGCATTTCATTTCACAATAGGTCCAGCTTCAAAAATTTTCTATGACCTCTTGAAAATTTGCAGTTTAAGAAATGTAAAATATATTAGTGTCATTTGCAGAATACTTTTAATTACTATTGGAAAAGTCCTGCATAATATTCTATTGCCACTTCTGCACCCACCATCAGTATGGTTTTCTATCCTTTATCCCCTCTTTGCTCTTTTTCCCTTCCTGAATTTGCCACTCAAAAAAGAAATAAAGGAGAATAATTGCATTAAGTCAGCATATCATTTAACTTTTTGCATGGTAGTGAAGAAAGCAAGAATAAAACTACTTCTATCAGCAATTCAGTATTATTAAGGAAATTTTTTTTTTTTTTTTGTGAGAACAGAAAAATCAGCCACATGGTTTGGTGAATTTCTTGGATTATGCCAGTTGGAGTAGATTCTAAAGACTTAATCTCCCATGAACATGGAAGGGTTTGACCCAATTTAATGTGAGGTCAGAAATATGTGCAGAAAGCACCATATAATATGATCTCTCATGAAGACTTCCAGCTGTTGGGTTGTACAGAAATAACTCAAAACATTCAGCACAATAAGTTCACTTATTGTGGATGTTCAGTGCAAATAAACTCTTGTGGGATTTACGGACATACATTTCAACTCTTCTTCTTTCAAAAAGCAGAGGTGGAAACACCTTTGTTTCAGCAAAAGTCATTTACCCCTTCGCTCATCACACCTGTGACACTGAACTGCAGCATGGCAACTTCTCTCGTCTCACCTCATTTTTTTCAGTCCTGATATTTTTTGGTGGGGATTGGCAGGAGAAGCCATCACAAGATCTGGGAGATCTACAGGCTAGGGAGAGCTCCTAGCCTGCAGCTCTACTGCCACCCATGGATTGGGGCCATCTGACATCAGTTGAGGTCTTATCCAATGACTCTGGCCAGCGAACCAGCAATGCCCAGCTCCAGGCTGGGCCAATTCACTGCTGTACTGAGCAACACAGAACTCGGATGCAACAGATAAATCTGAATAAATCCACGCTGCACTCACCATTTATTTGCCCTAGAAATAAGAGCTTCAGCAGAGCATGGACTGGCAAGAACAGCAAAGCATCTGACATGATGAATAATATTTACATCCAGAATCCAGATGTCATTTTCCATCCTGTAGCTTTGGAAATAATGGCCTGTTACTTCTTTTTAAATCGAGGGCAATCCAGTCACCTACAGGCCCAACAATAGCTGTCTCTGCTAATCTCCACTCAGGGAGCTATATTCATCAACGGGAGAGGCCTGTATTTCCAGCAATAACTGGAAGCCAAATGATCTTCAGGAATGGAATTCCAAATATCAATTAGCAGTTCAAACGTATGGAGCTGTCAGTGCAATCCTGCCTGACACAAACCCCAGTTTTCAACCAGTTTTGTGACCTCTTGTGTGCTCAGGCATGCAGACCCCAATATTACTCATATCCTTAGCAAACCTTTTATATTTACCAGCAATAAAAATCTAAGTGACTCTCTCCAGTGATGATTCACCCTGTGTCTGCAGCACTTCAACCAGTTCAATCCTCCTGTGGATGGAACTGATTTCAAAATTGGCCCTGCTTTGAGCTGGTGTGATGACATGACTCAACAGTCCGTTTCAAGCCATTTTTTTCTGGCTTCCATGAGGGAAAGGTGATAACAGCTGTGATTAAAATGCCATGACCTTGGAAAGCAAAGGGAAGTTCTCTTTAAACTACCTTTATGAAGTCTGGTTATGTCCTAGGTGGGTTGAACCACTTGACAGCCCTGGTTTGACCTGGCCATAAGGGCGATGTGCACCTGCCTTCCCTCATCTTTCTGCCCACCTGTGAGAAAAAGCTCTTTTCTGGTAAAATAAATAAATAAATAAAAGAAAATCTAGAAGACAGAGATTAAATACACAAGTGTGAAACCAATTTGTTTTGAGATATTTGCACACAGCAAGATCTGGTCACATCTACTTGCAGATTCTGGTCCTTCACTTTGGGACTTTTGAACTGTAATTCTGTTCAGGCTCCTATTTATACAGTGAATCTATAATGTAATTTCATGAGGTACTGAGATGCACTGAAAAACATATGAGCACTAAGTTGCTCTGCCTAATCCATATGAAAGAGTGTTGGATACCAACCTGGTACACATAGCAAGAGAACGAGCAAGGATTCCATCTGGGGCTTTGACACTAATCTAAAAAGGATTATCAAGGAGATAGCCTGAGATAAAGAGCACTCGAACGGAGAGGAAGAACAGTCTTATTTAAATGAATGCACTGGGCCATGGGGGGCTTGTAAACAATAAACACACGGCCTTCCCACTGACCACACCAGCTCATGCCCCCAGCCACTGCATGAGCCACATTTACTGCTCCAGTCACAGGATTCAAAGAAAGCTTAAGAGAAAAAGATGATTTTCTAACATTAGCATTTAATAGGGACAGCATGTCTGGCAGGATGAAACGAATGAAAAGCCCTTGCTGTTCACGGTTGTAATCCACCCCCTGTTTCGCTGTCATTTCTACACAAGCTTTACCACTTGTTGCCTTGGCGAACTCACATCGAGACAAATCCACTTCAGGACATCCAGTGCTCCGTGTGTGAGGTCCCAGCAGAAAGAGGGTCCTGCTGAAGTTCAACCTGGGTGGCAGAGGTGGTGGTGCTTGTGGCCACCCTCCTCTGATATCCCTGTTATCTTTTGCTTGTCTCATTTCCTCTTAATATTGTGTTTTTCCTGAAAACAAATCTGTGAGCACCTGTGAGCTTTCCTGGGGTGATGGAAAGCAAAGATCAGGCTAATGAATTATTAAATAGCAGACTTTAATTAAAATATGAGAATTGCCCTTTTTGAAGCAAAAAAACCTAGTTGTCTCCTTTTTTGGCAGAAATCAAAGAACCTGCTGATTGCCTCAGTTTCATCCGCTTGTCTCCCCCTGACAAATTGAAGGTTTTGTGGATTTTGGCCTTTTGAACTATACTATTTAGTTTTCGAATACCAGAAAATGTTTTATGGATTGTAGCTTCTGTAGTCCCATGTTCCTGTATCCCATGTGCCTGAAGCCAAGCATTTAGCCAAGACGAAGGCTTCATGGGATGTTTCAATAACAACCGAACAAATCCATGCTAATGCTGTAAAAGAACTGTCATCCATCCTCTTACTCTCCCTGCTGGGCTTTGGCTACAAATAACTTATGCATGCCCTGAAGTCCGCTAAAATATTGCTAGGTAAATGGGATACCATGTAATGCATGAGCAACAGACATAAAGCCCTCTGGAGGCTGAGCGTGCTCCACGTGCCACTCTGTTCCCAAAAAAATCTAGAGTGTCCACCTGCAAGTGCATCCACCTGGAGCACAGCTGCTTCACATGGATGGGGTGATTCCACCTGTGCATTGTTAGGCCAGTCCATTCCTACTTAATTTCTGGTTTTTCTTCCCATTAAGGCTCATAAACTCATGAGCAGGTGCATTAACTGGAGGAACACTTTTTCACTTTTCATGAGCCCAATCACATTCCTTTGTTGATTTTGTTGAGCAGTCCTATTTCCACACACGAACACTCCCATATAATTGTTTTATCAGCATGGTCCAGTGCATGGTTGAATTAGAAATTTGTGCTGAATTATGCGGAGCATTCCTTGCTTGATGTAGAGGTGTCACAAAGTATCAAAAACACCTTTTTCCCATTTTTGTATACTGTGCAACTGAAGCTGTTATGTACCCTGCAAGCATTTATCCATTATAAAGTCTTATTTGATTCAGTGAGACTGGAATGCATTCCAGTAGTTTAAACACACCCAAAGCCAAAGTTCCCCCTTTCTAGAGTTCATTCATTTAGTTCATTTAGCTTTCCAAACATAAAAGTAATTATAACATAACACACCCAGGGGATCTGCAAACCTCACTGGGTTGTATTGAGCCATCTCCCATCCCTTTCATCCACTGGAAGATCTGTGCAAAATATAGAATATTGTGATAAAAGAAGACAGTCCATAAAATAGAGGGCCAAGGCCACAAGTTGTGTATCATAATAAAGGCAAAAACATCCTCTAGTTTTGTGCCAGCAGAGAATCTAGGTCTTTCTACTTCAAATATACTTAAATATTTCAGAG